>JAHXMU010000069.1:1161502-1172668 GCA_019455685.1 Philornis downsi
ATGGCGTTGCCAGATGGGTCCGTCGAATATGGGCAACCCTGTAGGTAGTTTGATCTTCATGTGACTGAATTAATCGGGATTCTACCTATAATATCCGTTGACTGTTCCTCTCAATACGATTTGCTTGATGTTCAGGACTTTCAATCACTCGAGAATTTCTTGATCTTGTAGCCGTACGTCCTCTGCGACCAATGTTCCTACGTCTGATTGGCGGCATCTCACTCACTTATTATGAAAGTTAATTGAAAACAAAATCAATACTATAATCTAACACTGTTTCTGACCGAAATTCATTTTTATATATAAGAGAAGAGAGAAGAAGAAGAAAAGAAAATGTTCTTCGTTTTTTCTTATAAAAAAAGTTGTTGCTGAAATTATACTCACCAACACCTATATTATATTGCACAAAAAATTTGAGCGCACGGTTAATTGTATTTTAAAATTTGCACTTTTTGCAGCAAACACAATAGCACTGAATAAGGCTCGTAAGCAATTTTCACAAATAGCACTAATTAGGAACTTTTTAAAGTTTAAGCTTAGGCTAAGTAAAAAAATTGAGAAGTGAAAAGAAGGCAACATGATTGACAAAGTTAGGTGTTTGAGTTTCTCCTAAAAGTTTCTTATACATAGAAAAATGAGAAGCGAAATAAAGTCAGTATATGAAAAACTTAAATTTTCCTATAACAGGATCAGAAATAATGGTTTTTTTAATTTTTGATTTCTTCGGGTGGTACCACGCCTATTTGTCCAATCCCGCTCATATTTGCAGCAGAACTTACAATACGTAAACCAAACTTATATACCGAATTTTGTTCACATATTGTTAGCAGGAGCAGAAATAATGGATTTTTAATTTGTGGTTTGTATGGGAGGTACCACGCCCCTTCATCCAATCCCGCCCATATTTGCAGCAAAAGTTACAATATTTACACCAAACTTATATACCAAGTTTTGTTCAAATACCGTTAGCAGGAGCAGAAATATTGGATTTTTAATTTATGGTTTGTATGGGAGGTACCACGCCCCTTCATCCAATCCCGCCCATATTTGCAGCAGAAGTTACAATATGTACACCAAACTTATATACCAAATTTTGTTCAAATACCGTTAGCAGGAGCAGAAATAATGGATTTTTAATTTGTGGTTTGTATGGGAGGTACCACACCCCTTCATTCAATCCCGCCCATATTTGCAAATTTTGTTCAAATACCGTTAGCAGGAGCAGAAATAATGGATTTTTAATTTGTGGTTTGTATGGGAGGTACCACGCCCCTTTGCCCAATCCCGCCCATATTTGCAGCAGAAGCTACAATATATGCACCAAACTTATATACCAAATGTTGTTCAAATACCGTTAGCAGAAGCAGAAATAATGGATTTTTAATTTGTGGTTTGTATGGGAGGTACCACGACCCTTTGTCCAATCCCACCCATATTTGTAGCAGCACTGGAAACATTTACTACAAACATTTAAAAAAAGAATTAGCCAAATTGGTGTAGCCGTTTTACAATTTTAGATAAATCGAAAAAAGTGGGAGTAAAAGTGGGCGTGGTAAATTTTTCTTTCCATAAAAACATAAGTTGGACTACGACGAACATTTAAAAACAAAATTATTCAATTTGATTTTTATTTATATAGATAACTAATTGCTTTTGAAGATGATAGACCATAAATGACCTCCATGCTCATTCACGCATATGCGACACCTGATCACAGAATTATTCATAGCGGCATGAAGGTTTGAAGTCGGGATCCCCTCAATTATTGTTTTAATGAATTGCTTCAATTCAGTCAAATTGCTTGGTTTCGTTTTGTACACTTCCACCTTGACATAACCCCATAAAAAAGTGTGGTGCAGTTAGGTCAGGTGACTTTGGGTGCCAGTGGAAAGTGGAGATTCTGGATATTAATTTGTTTGCGAATTTTTGCTGGAGCTCCGTCATAGCCGGTTTGGCTATGTGTGCAGCTGCTCTAACTTGTTGGAACCAAATGTTGTTGAAACGGATACGTCTTCGGCGAAGATTTGGGTGAAAAAACTTCTTCAACATCTTAAAATAACGGTCACCATTGACGTTTACATTATGTTTGTAGCACAATTCGTACGCCAACCTGTATTTTCTGTGAACAATAGTACGTACATTTTTGATCACTGCAAAAATCTATCACCCGTTTTTCTGAAGCCATACCTACTGAAGCCGAACAATTTTCATGAACGAGACTGAAATTTTGCACGAAAATACCTCATAGTGATGGGCAAACCAAGTTCAAAATTGGTCAATATTGGTCAATTAGTCAATTTGCCCACATAAGGTCTTGACGCACCTTTAGATTTGACGTTTTTCAGATTTATTTATTGTATAACCGAATATTTGCTTGAATAGCGAATTTATTGTTAAAATTAACACAAATATGAACTGCATTTGTTAATAAATTGATTTATTTTAGCGTCTGACAGTAAAATTTCAATCGTAGCACCGTCATGAATCCTCCAGATGCGGATACACCACCAGTTATCAGACCTCTGTCACCTGCCCTGCAGCAATCCGCCATACGAGAATGCAATGAAAATCCTAAAACCGTAGCTGAAGACATTCTAATGTTAAGAAGATGGGTATTGAGTCAATCTCACCTAAAAGCTCGAACAAATGATCAATTTATATTAGGCTTCCTGAGGGGATCAAAATTTAGTCTTCAAAGAGCTAAGCAAAAAATTGATCGCTACTACACCTTAAAGGCGGTGATACCAGAGGTCTTTAATGAAAGGCGAGTTGCTGATGATCCATTGGTTTTAGAAATAGTTAGATTGGGGTGAGCATAACAAATAAAAGCACCTGTGCCTAGAGTTAATCTTGCACTTTCTTTCAGTATCATTTTGCAAATCCCTTTGCCCCCAAATGTAGAACATCCTTGTGTTACTATAATTCGTGCCACTTCCTATGACTTAGAGAAATATAAATTTGAAGACATCATACGAGTCGGTTCCATGTTTGGGGATATCATGACAATTGAAGATGATCACTCTACAATCTGTGGTTATATAGAGATAATGGATATGGCTGGAGTGACAGGAGCTCACCTTCTTCATTTGCAACCGGATTTGGTGCGAAGATGCTCAATATTTGCGTATGAGGCAATGCCGATGCGTCAAAAGGGTACATGTTTCATAAATGTACCAACGGCGTTTGAGAAAGGATTTAACGCCTTACAAACGTTCTTTCCACAGAAAGTGAGAAATAGAGTAAGTGAAGAATATATGCGGGAATGAATTCGAAGAGAAGGAAAAACAATACGGTTATCATATCCCCGTTTACCAGTTATTAATGGGTGAAAAGAGAAAATTATATATAATATTACAAGTAATTAATATCTATTGTAATATATTAAGTAGGTTAGATACCAGAATTGATACATTCGAATTTGAGGGACAAAGGCTGTAATTTTTATAAACAGATATTCTTAAACAAAGTATAACACGACATTGCTACTCAGAAGGACTCTTACAATAGCTTTGACATTTCTTTTGAGAAATGGGAATGATTTTTGTGAAAGTAAATCGAAATAATTTGGTTAGGGGAGAATTCTTCTCCCAGACCGAAAATATTATGTGTGGTATGATGCCTTCATATCATGGGCTAGAATTTGGAGCTTTGAAACTCTGATTGCATAGGATGAGAGAGAATTTGTCATTTTGAAACCGTGGTCCAAAATGTGAAATATGACCGACATATGGAAACAAAGAATTTGACGTTCTAAAATGAATCTTAAAAGTTAGGGAAGACTAATTGTTTATGCACATTAGACGGAAATGTATGTCCTTCATAAAAATTTGGAATTTATAGAAATTTTCTTGTAAAAAGGATATGGAACGTTGTGACGGTTCTTTCAAATGTAAGTGCCTTGGTATATACTCGTGTATGGATGGAGGGTATTTCTTATTTTCGGCATAAGTTTATAAATATATAAAATTTTTGTAACTGTAACTAATTGATCGTCGCCTTGATCAAACGACTTGAGCTAGAATCATGAAAATTGGGGTGAACATACTTCTTATGGAGTATGTATGAAGGGATTTTTTATATATTCCACGGGATATTAAGCAAATTTTCGTGAAAAGACGTAGTGCTGTGTGGTGGAAATTTTCAGCTGCAAATTCCATGACCATTTTTCTTAAATGTAGTTTCATCAAGAAAGGCCTGCATAGCATCTTTTGGAATAGAAAGAGAGTAAATACGGGAATACCTGGCTCTGTCAACCGTGACTGAAGTCAGAATTACTGAAATAAGTATCTATATTCTTCTTACGATCTAAATGCGCTTTAAGAGGGAAGCTTTCACATTCATATTTTAGTGGTTACAACTGGGTAAACATTACACCGCGTTATCCATTTTTCGGTTTCAAGTTAAATAAAATAAGCATAAAGCTATGATTTCGAAGAAACTTTTATTTCATTATAATGCTTGGACCTCGCCATTATGTACCATATACAGTGCCTTTTAAATGACCACCTCTGGATTGGTTGCAGCAGTGTATCTTTTTGAGATAGTTTTCGACCACTTTTCCACACATGTACATTTCGAGCGGTATCTTGGCTATAACTTGACGAATATTGCTTTTCACGTGCTCCAACGTTTGAGAACTATCCGCATAAACACGGTCTTTGACGTAAAGGCGTCAAATCGCATGATCTCGATGACCAATTGACATCGCCGAAACGTAAAATTACGTTTTCTAGAAACTTCTCATGCAATAAAGCCAAAATTGTTCGTGCTGCGTGACCCTTGGCACCGTTTGGTTGAAACCACTTATCGTCCAGCTCATAATTTTCAAGTGCAGGCTAAAAAAAGCCGGTTATCTTACTTTCACTAACAAGAGCGATATTTTCAGCAGTGCATACAGTGCCTTAATGCACATACCTGACCACATCTGTAACGCTTCCAATCGCTTGAAATAACTTTATAATTATTGCTAATTATTCGCTCAATAAGTCAATTATGACGACTATAATCACCCCGTAATGCACGAAAAGTGCCCACGTTTGAATCACCCCTTTTGTAGTAAGTTTTAACCATTTTTACTCGTTTTTCAGTTGTTAAACGATCCATATTCATAAATGGCAAATAAATAACCTTCACTAAATAAATAACACTTTAGATGACAGGTATTTAACAGCTGACAGCCTTGCCAGACCGGCGGTTTTGAATAATTAATAATATTGAATAAACAATAATTTCACGTAGATTCACATAATTAAGAGTGCTCATTTCGCTGACAGCATAGGGGCGGGTCAGGAACATTCTTTTCTCGATTTATTTTTAAGAAACAAAACTGGTGAGAATACTTGAAAATTTTTACTTTTGGGTATAAAACAGATATTATAGAGATTAAAAGTGGGAACATCCCATAAAAAATGGCTGAAGTGGAAGTCATCTGTGCACTCATTTTACATCGTAATTATACTCTTAGGATATTACAAGGGACGATACGCTTACATAAATTACTGTTCCAGGGGGAAACCATAGATGGGAGAGAAAAAAAAAACGACGTCATCGTCTAGACTAAAGTGCTGCGATGATAATAAAGTAGACTGAGTTGACTGAAATTTGAATTGTTAAGTGAACAACCGAATGCAGGATAAAAAAGTAGCATCTGCCCGTAAAAACGGCTGAAGTCAGAAGCATGAAAATTGACAGGGATTTTTCCCATGGCTAAGCACTGCAAATTGCAGAGGATTCTGATTTAATTTTTATTTAAAAAGTGCATTAGAATGTATCAATTTTGATGTCATTAACAAAGATCCTATTCCATACGCAAATATAAAAATATATAAAATATAAAAAAAACTAGCTGACCCGGCAAACGTTGTTTTGCCTTCAAAATGTTAATGTGTTAAAAAAAATTAATTGCACAAATCTCATCTCCAACGACATCTATCACTTCAAATAAAACCTTTTAAACCTTCCGGAATACTCTACCAATAATTTAAGACCAAAATCGGTCAAATCGGTCCAACCGTTCTCGAGCTTTAGCGAGACTAACGCACAGCAATTGATTTTTATATATATAGATAAGAAAATCTTCTATGATATTTTTTTTATATTTCAACAGAATTCTGGCAACTGGCTGGCAGAGCTATGGTAACTCTAGTGGTTCGTGCCTTCGCTTCGAATTTAAATAAAGTTACTTTGACTTTAATTGAGATTGCTTCGATCTCAGCAGAAATCTTGAAATGCATTTTAATTTAATTACAAATTGGAAATAATTAATCATCTATATTTTCTATTTTTAAGATAACTATTAGTTCCTCACCGGATGTTATCTTCGATCAGGTAGCTCGTGAATATCTCCCTGCTGAATATGGCGGCACAAATGGCACTATGCGTGACATCATCGATCGCATGGAAGCGATGTTAGTAAAATATCATGATTACTTTCGTGATGAACCCAATTACGGTGCTGAAGAAAAGTTACGCGACGGTAAAACAGCTTGTAACTGGGATAGTAACTTGGGAATTGAGGGATCTTTTAAAAAATTGGACATCGATTGATCGATTGCTTGGACAACGTCTTTCAATATTTTTCCATTTCACATAATGACTGCCACCGCCAGTCATTAAATTTGAAATGTTAACCAAAGAACAGTTTCACTGTAAACAACAATAAAATAAACATTATACGTGAACTAAGAACACCTATTGCTTAATTTCTACTAGATAACTAGTAATGACTGACTGCGGTTTTGGGCTAAAATCGATTCGGAATGCTTAGTAAAAAATATGGTACACGAAGAACTTCGTTTTAGGCGCCAAAATTTATTCCAAAGTCGTTAAAAATCATTAAAACACGAATGTGTTCATAACTCAAAAATGAAGCGCCCCATCGCTAAAATAAAAATGAAGTTTTGAACCTCCTACTAGGCTTACACTATACCTATATGTAAAATGCAATTGCGAGGTGCAAATGCTAGTGTGTAAATCTGGCAGATTTGGTCTGAAGATTTAATTTCGAACTTAGGTTCCGGGAGAGAGATTGGAGGTTTTGTGGAAGAACTAAGGTTCTTAGCGGAAAGTGTATACTTACGAGGGGGTTTCGCAATGGAGATTAGGAAAAGATAACGGTTAACTTACACTATTTCAGGTTTTATTCGTATGTTGAGAGCGGCTGGCGAAGTGGTCTGGTTGGCTGCTGGCGGAAAAATGAGATCAAGCATCTCACTGATTTCAACCAAGAGACCTCCGTGCCCCGCTGGCTTGCCGTATAGGCGTAACAAAATAGGGGTTTTTATAGTTCAATGGTTGTTTGAAGGGCCTCTTACACAGGCAAATAAATAGTTAATTTTTACAATTTACATTATTTTCAAACTGTTTCATATAAGCAATTTAGTGCAATTCAACTTAATTCAGTGTAACTTGATATAATGCAATTTTAATTCAAAACAATACAATTTAGTTAAATGCAATTCAATTCAAAAATTCAATTAAATTCATAATTTTAGAATTCGTAAGTTACCTTACTTTATCAAATTCATTTTTCAATTCAATTTCAAACACATACTTTAATTTACTTTACAAAATTCATTTTTCAATTCTTGGGAAGGAAGGATTAACTGTGTTCAACACTATAGGATGACTTTAATGTTTCAATATTATATTATAATATAATTATTTAAAAGCATGAAATACGACCAACAGTTTGGATATTTTCGTGGTATTTTGAAATGGATATTTTGATTCTTGATCCCATCTCGATTTTACCGGTATTACAGGAATCTGTAGACATCATATCGATGTTCACATTGAAATATGCTTCTGACATAACTTAAATTCTAGCAAACCCGGTAGCCGCAATTGAATAAATTATGAAACGAGGTTATACGAATGGATATATACAATATAAGCGCATCTCAAAATTTTCTAAAATTTTTCTTTTAAGTAGGAATTCTCTTGCTAGAATTCATTCAGAATTGTTGATTTATACATCTGAAAACTATCACTCCGAATAACTACGGCACCCCTAAAGTCGCCAGGCTACCGAACACTTCTCATTTGTCAATAACTGATATTTGAAGATGTTAACATCTTTCGATTTCCATTTCGTGTTTTTGGGGATTTAAATCGTTTTCAATAAAATGTTCACCTAAATTTATTTGAAAATGCGAATTTTCATTTAATATTGAGGAAAATTTAATTGACATTGGGGATTAGCATTTAGTATTGAGAAAATAACATTTTGAAATAAACAATTCTATTCAAATTTGAGAAAAATTCAATGGAAGTGATATTTTACATATAATACTAAGGAAAATTTATTTGAAAATGAGAATTTCCACTTAAAAAGTCAAATAAAAATGCCAATAACTAGATTACACCGAGGATAAGTAAAAATATATTGAGAAATTTCATACAATATTGACAGAAGATTAAATGAATATGAGATTTTATACGTATAACATGGAGAGAACACCTTTTGAAAATGAGAATTATCATTTAATACAGAAAAAAGTAAAATGAACATGAGATTTTACATTTTATCTGGCATTAAAAGACATTTGTTAGTGATGAGAAGTCGAAATTTTGAATCTGTAGTTTGCTACTTTTTACTCGAATGAATTTACCGACTAAGAATTTGTTCACTAAAGAAACTGTTTTATGTCAAACAAAAATGTAGATATAGAAATAATGGATAAGAGAAATAACATCAGGAAATGAAGTACAAATAGTAAAAGAATATTCATGAAATTTGTTGAAATTTTACCATTTTTTAATAGATTTGCTTTACAGTACTTTTTCCAACTTTTTGTATTTGATATAATTTTTGTACATTTTCATGAGACAATTTTTGCTGCCAAAAAAATGTTGAACCTAATTATTGTACCAAACTCTGCGTACTAACCCTAAGCCCCAAATAACATTTTCGTAAAATTTTTCATACAACTATCGTACTTTCTCTGGGAAAGATGAAGCCCTGAATAACAGCTTTACAAGAGTGTACAAATTTTTTTCCGTCTGCTTAACATTTTTCCAAAAAGTATAACCTGCGTCAACATACACACAACTCCCAAAATGTCCTACGCCGCTTTTTCTGATTTTAGTGTTGGAAAACAGCACAAATTATTCTGTTTCAAGAAGAAACACGAACATATAAGGGAATTTTTCAATTTTTCTGTGTTGGTTTTCAACACTGAAATCAGAACAACAAATGTTTTTATGTGATAAGATGCTCTGGGAGATGTCAGTATTATAGCAACTGTTTCTAGTATAATTGTGGCGGAACCAAAACTCATTTTCTCTAATTCACTTAGCCACAAATTAAAAAAATAATTTAATGCTTCATATACAAGGGCGGTTCCAAAACTAGACGACGTAACAAAGAAGACACAAAAAAGTCGAGACAAATTTTCTTTATTTTTCAACGTAATCCCCTTTTAGCTTGATACACTCGATATTCAATAGCTTTTATACCCTGTTTATAGCAAGAACTGGAAAACTTCTTAAAATAGGCATCAGTCCCAGAGTCCACCTCTTCATTGTAGGCTAATCTTTTACCATCGAGCCATTTTTTGAAGATTGGAAATGGAAAATAATCCTAGGGAGCTAAATCTGGTGAATAAGGTGGCTGATGACGCAATTCGAACTTTAATTCATTAATTTGGCCATCGCAACAGTAAATGTGTGAACTGGAGCATTGTCTTGATCAGACAATATTTTCCTTTTCGCCAAATGCGGCATTAATTTCATAATTTCATTACCTAAAAGCTGCCATAAATTAGGAAAGCATTCGACGTTGATGGTTTTTGCCTTTCTGAAGATAATCAATAAAAATAATCCCATGCGCATGCAAAAAAAAGAGACTCCACAACTTTGCCTGACGATGGAATCGTCTTCGCTTTCTTTGGGCACGATTCTTTCATTGCAGTATACTGATTTGACTGTTCCTTTGTCTAAGATGTGAAGTGATGGAACCATGTCTCATCCATGGTTATAAATCGGCTTTATTGCGGTGAAACATCGCCAAACACTCTACTGAAACATCTTCAACACACTGTTTTTGCTCTATTGAAAACAAGTGCGCTACTCATGTTGTGTACAGCTTTCTCATCTTCAAATCTTCTGTAAGTATACGATATATAGCACTTTTTGAAATACATACCTATCATATCAACTAGCTCACGCACCTTCAGCCTTCTTAACCATTTTAGGCGTGGACACCTCAACTGGTCGTCCACTATGATGTTCGCCTTGGCTTCTCGTAGGGTTCATTTAAACTCTGCTACCCAATATTTTACAGTCGTAAACGAAGGAGCAGGCCGCCCAGAGCGGAATCTAGCTCGGCTTTAATATTGGTTGGACTGAGACCTTTTTTTATTGATTTACATAACGGTGGCCAATTTTTCCATGTTTACAAATTCACTGAGATCGTTAACTTTTGATGGTTCAAATAAAAATACTAAACAACGTGTCGCCTTGAAACTTAAAACATACTTGTATGTTTTATAAAGTTGCCACTTTTTACCAAAATATTTTTTCAAACTACTGCCACCATCTATACGTCGGTTCGGCTAGTTTTAGGACCACCCTCGTATACATCTCCGATAATAATTTGCATATGAACTCATAACATTTAAGAAAAAATAATACCTGTATCGAACATGTGATAATTAGAAATTGTAGTCTAAACTTACATATACTATCTATAACTATCATAACTATCATTAAATAAGAGCGTATAAAACACGTAATTGCGCGGTTCTACTGGAAGAAACACTAGTTCTCGTACTTGTTAGAAATTACGTATACTTTTGACGTACATTTTATCATCTGTATGCACAAACACAACGAAGAGCAAATAATGTTTCCAGCCATGCAATGAATGAGAGCGATTTATACTTGATTTTGAAACGAAATAATAAAATAATAATAATAAAATATTAACACAATAGAACAGATCAATCGCTTAACGAATGCAATAAGGCATTCATTTGTTGTGCCGTATTTCTTGACGTTGCTCAGTCTTTCGACAAAGTTTGACACGATGTTCTAATGATAAAAATTAGAAAGCATTTGGCGGGTAAAGTGCACACTGCTTCAATCATACCTGAACAGTAGAATCTTTTGTGTAAAGTATGGTGACTACTACACAGACAATTACCCTATCTATATGTATATTAC
>JAHXMU010000069.1:1172678-1203303 GCA_019455685.1 Philornis downsi
GAAGACGATATAGACAAGTGATATTTACACTAAATAATACAATACATGATCGAGAGTTTAAGATTTAACAACATCGTCATTCCGCAGAGCCCAGAAGTTAACTACCTTGGCATTCTTCTGGACAGAAGGCTGACTTGGAGAAGGCGCATTGAGACCAAAAAGACGCTAATGAACTTAAAAATTAGGCAATGTCACTGGCTGCTTAATAAACACTTAGGGTTTAGCGTAGACAGTAAGGTGTTAATCTATATGGGAATAATTAAATCCATCTTGTGCGATTGGTGCTCATCTCTGGGGCAGTGCAAGCTGCACCAACGTGGATAAAATTCAAAGGGTACAATCAAAAGTGTTACGCGACATTACGGGTGCTCCTTGGTATATGAGGAACTCCAATATACCTAAGGACTTGCAAATACCCTATGTGTAAGAAGGAATAAAAAAGATTAAAGCAAAACATAGGGCCAGAATAGAATATCACTCAAATGCCCCAGTTAGAAACCTTGATAACTCCCCTGCACCTTCCAAACTTTGGAGAAGCTATAATTAGTGTGTAAAATGCCAACGATGACTAATATGAACCATACGAGCTACTAAACCACAAGCTGCCATGATAATTTGGCTTGTAAATTAACACTTGCCAATATCAGAGGGCCACACAAACAAAAATTCGACAAAATAGCCTTGTCCCTTCTAGTACCCCCCATACGAATTATTGCTTTAGAACATGTATTCCTAATTGCATTTATTGCGATATAACCACGTGTGAACGACCGTGACACGGTGGTTATGCACGCGACTATCGTTTGCATGATCGTGGATTCAATCCCGCATACAACCACCTATCATTGTTTGAGCGGCGGTTCCCTTGATGTGTTTGACGAACACTACGAGTAGTCGATTAACCGACGACAAGTCTGGTTAATGCTTCTCAAACTGTGACGTTGGGAGTGGTCGTTAAACTGTAGGTCCCGTTGAGTGAGTCTAAAAATAAAACGCATGTAAGATCACTGAATTTGAGAAGCTCTAACACCCCCGAATCGCTTGGGGTAGGATGCTGAAATTTTGTTTGAAAATACCTCTTAACCTGAGGCAGGTTACGTTTGGTCACGGGGAAAATAGACTTAAGTGGATATAGGACAAAGGCCGGTGTATTCGTTATTATCATTTTACTTGTTTTGATGCATGTTCTCAAGTTATACCAATCTGCCAGTGATTCTTCAAAATTTTGTGAATATCTTTAAATACTAATGACAGTAATTACTCAATTTTTTTTGTTTTAATAATTAATGTTCTTAACCAAATGTAGCCATTTAAGTGTGGTCTCAGAATTCCATACGTTTCGAGAGTTACGGAAAATTTCCATAATGAAGATAAATTCCGAAGCAAATCGTTTTCCCTCTAACCACAGATATTTCCTTGTGCATAAATCTGATTCAGCTGCGCGATTTGCATAAATTGTCCGTCTTTAAGTACAATATGACGCCTATCTAAAGCGTGTCCCAGCAAGAAAGCAAGATTTAAATTTGGCGCCATACGAAGTGTCATTGTTTGACATTTGAACAATTGTTATTGTTTGCTAGTAGAAGGTACGAGGTTATTAAAAATGGAGCGCTACACGAATGAACAACGCATTTCCATTGTGAAATTATTTTACCAAAATGGTGAAAGTTTGTGGCTACAGTTCTCAAATTACGATCAATTTGGGGTCACAATAATGCTCCAAAAGAGTCGACTGACTGTAAAGAGATTAATGGATAAATTTGCCAAAACTGGGTCTGTTAGTGATGTAAAGACAACAACGCGCCTGCGACCAGGTCGATCGACGGAAAATGTCGCAGCTGTACTTGATGATGTCGCTCAAACTCCATCCACCTCAATTCGACACCGAGCTCAGCAAATTGGTGTCTCCAAATCCACTACGCAGCGAATTTTGACGAAATATTTGCATCCTCATGCCATACAAAGTTCAATTGACTCAGGAACTGAAGCCAGCTGACCATGGACAGCGAAGAGTGTTCGTTAATTGGGTACTAGAGAGACAACATGAAAATGGTGATTTTGCCGACAAAATCATCTTCAGTGACGAGGCCCATTTCCATCTTGATGGCTTCGTCAATAGGCAGAATTGTCGCAATTGGGGTTGAGGAAAATCCTCGAGTGATTCACGAGAAGCAAATGCCTCCTCAACGTGTCACTGTGTGGTGTGAATTTTGGGCTGGAGGAATCATTGGACCTTTTTTTTATGAAAATGAGGCATGTCAAGCGCAAACAGTCAATGGTGTTCGATATCGTGAAATGATAACCAGTTTTTTTCGTGCCTAGAATTGAAGAAATGAATGTGGAGGGCATGTGGTTTCAACAAGACGGCGCCACATGCCATATAGTCAGAGAAATAATTCAGTTGCTGCATCAGTCATTTCCCCGTCGTATTATTTCGCGTTTTGGAGACCAGAATTGGTCGCGTAGATCGTGCGATTTAATACCATTAGACTTTTTTATTTGTGGTTTTTTAAGGTTGGTGGTTTACGGGAATAAGCCGAAGACGACTTAACTCTTAAAAGAGGAAATTGGACGCTGCATTAATGAAATACCGCAGTATTTATGCAAAACGGTCATTGAAAATTTCATTAAAAGATCGCGTGTGTGCCAGCAAAGCCGCGGCGGCCATCTGTCCGATGTGTTGTTCCATACATAACCTCATTCTGTCTACTTTACGATATAATAAAGTTTCACGATTTTTTTTTTTTTAAATGTGTGTGTTTTATTTAAAATTTAAAGCTTGCGTTCTTGTTGGGACAACCACTCTATGTAATGAAGACATTTTGCGCCTTTTTACGCTTTTATTTAAACTTATTTTCCTTTGGTCGATATTCCATGTAAACTTTTATTCAACTAAAATTAATGACGAAATGTGCCGCTTATTATATATATATATATAGATATTCATAAATATTCATTACTTATGCTATGTCTTTGGATTTTTCCTAACGAAAACGTTTTACAGGCTTTTGACTCAATTTCTATGTTAGCTTACCAAACTCTGACAGCAATAATTGCGAAATTGACTCATTTATTATACGAAATCGATAAACATTTGAGCAAGAAAAAAATGTAATCAAACTATTCTTGCCCATTCGTTTCTTTTATCAGTAACATTTAAAATATAAAAACGTCACCTCAAACTGTTTTTTCTACGCAAATTCAAATTGAACGCTAAGTTGAGTTATTATATAGGTAAGGCGGCAAGCTCTCATCGAGAAAACATAGTAAGTTCGACCAGCCACACTGCCTAAACAAAGTAATGGATATCCGTCCCTTAACGGAAGCCTTGCAAAAAGTAGCCATAGAAGAGTTAAATGAAGATCCCAAAAGGATACAAGGGGACTTGGAAGCTTTTCGAACATGGATACAACAGCAGCCGCACTTGAATGCGCGCACCAATGATCAGTTTCTTATAGCCTTTCTTAGAGGCAGCAAATATAGTTTGGAAAAGGCTAAACAGAAATTGGAAAACTATTATGTGCTACGGGAAAAATATCCGGAATTGTTGAAACGACCCAATCTGGAAGATGCAAAAGTAAGAAAATTACTAAAAACCGGGTAAGTTATAAAAAAAAAGAATTTTAAATAAACTAAAAAACAAATGAACTGACTACATTTTGCAGAATAATTTTATATTTACCACAACCTTTAACGGAGGCTGGTCCCCGTGTGGTACTAGTGCGCAATGGTGCTTACGATACCAATGAATTCTCTTTCGCCGATGTGGCCCAATATCGTCAACTCGTACAGGATGTCATACTCTTGGAGGACGATGTGGCGCTGGTGGGTGGTCTAATATTCATTATGGACTTTGCCAATGTTGGAGCCTCACATTTATTCCAAGCCAGTCCTGCCAGCATGCGCAAACTCTCACAGTACATGGAGCAGGCTCTGCCGTTGCGTATAAAAGCCAGCCACTTCATTGATACGCCCACGGGATTTGAACCTTTGTTTAATATGATCAAGCCTTTGCTGTCAGAGAAGATACAAAATAGGGTAAGACGTCGTTTGATAACAACTGATATTGATTTCTGTAATGAATGTTATTTTACTTCTCAGATGTTCGTTCATGGTTCAAAACGTGAAGAACTTTACAAAATTATTCCCAAAGACATTTTGCCCCAAGAGTATGGTGGCAATAGTAAAACTTTGCAGCAGCTGACTGACTACTGGGAGGAGAAAATATTATCCTATATTGATTATTTCAAAGAGGATGAACAATATGGGGTCAGTGAGGCGACGCCGGCGAAGAAGGAAGAAAGACCAGCAGATGATTCACTGGGATTAGCGGGTTCATTCCGGAAATTAATAGTAGATTAAGAATAGATATAACATAAATGTATACGAAGTCATATCAAAATTAGTTAAAATAGAGTTTTGCTGTTGCATATGCAGATAACTAATTTTCCGATGGCTACATCGAAAAATCGCTTTTTCATTGCAAAGTGGGTAACTTAGAGAAAAGGTCGAACTTCACACACGATTTCAGGAGCCGTAGAAAAGATTGGCGATTTTCACGACTGGATAATTTTGCAAATTTGTTTTCCACTTTAGGGTTTTTAACTAAAAACGCTAAATCGATATTCCCGTTTAATATGAAATATTTTTTTCTTTGGATAGAAGTTTAAACCTTTATATTAAGCGGTCTTCGTCTATAATGAAGAAATAACTTATCCCGATTTATCAATCTGCACAAAGGAATTGCACTCCTACACAGTTAATGGACATGTTAAGTTCGAAATTGGTCAAACTTGATTGACCAGAAATAGTGAACGTCTTATTTATGGGCATAAATAATGGGACATACTAAAAAATTCCTGAAAAGTGTCGATGCAACGACTTGCCTAATTTTGGGCGTGGTATTTGAGGAATAATAAACATTATGAATTTGTACTGAAAAAACGGCAAAAGATATGTTATAAAAATAGATAGATGGATATTTTTCATTGTGAAAACGTGTATCTATTGATGCACTTTGGAAGGGATAATTGTCATCTTTGTAAAAAAATTTTCCTTTAGAAAAGTGTCTCCATCCACACACTTTCTGTAGAAGAGTGATTAATTTATATTATCATAAACATTTTTCCTACAGGAAAGTGTCTTCCCGGCTATTTCCATATCCATTCTTCCATAGAGAAGAGTCTTTTTATGTAGCAGGGCGCTTCCATATAAGCGATATAAAATTTTCCGATAGAAATTTGTTTCCGTATTCAAAGTGTTTCCATAGTCATTTTTGCTGTAAAAAAATTGTCGTATAGAAAGTATCTTGATGGACATTTTTCATATAGAAATGTGTCTTTAAGTATTTTTCCTACAGAAAAGGGTCACTATATCTCCTTTCCTACAAGAGACTTTTCTCCATTTTCATAGATATTTTTTCTATACAAATGTCCCCATGGATGTGACCCTATAGATAGTTTTAATACACAAGAATGTTCCTTTAAACTAATTTCCAATAGAGAAATGCGTCCTAAACACAGTTCTCTTTAAAACGGTTCGGTAGAAATATGTCCAATATATACTATATTCGTACATATAATTTTAAGATATAAAAAGTAAATTTTAGAATATTTATGAATTTACCGCTATGATTTGAAGTTAGTTTTTGATTTTAACATAAACTTAACACGCTTTCTTCCACGCGTATTTTTTCCCTATGGTATTTTTAAATCATTTTTTTGATTAAAATAAATTAAAAATAAAATTAAATTAAAAAGTAATTAAAATCGGGTAAACTGTTTAACTATATTTAACAAGTTTTCAACCAAAAGAGTGTAGTTTTCGATGTACTAAATCCCTAACTATCCTTTATGTATCCATCCTATCTATCTCTCACTTGTCTTAGTCTTTTAAAATAGTTGTTTAGGTTAATTCTGTACTTATTTCTTGCTTCCTGTTACTTTACGGACTTACTATATTTTCCTACTGAGCAGTGCAATTGTTATCGCGTGATAATAATATGTCAAGATAACATTAAGTAACTTTGATTTGATTATATCCATTGCCACAGTTGTTTTTTTTTTAAATCTATTTTTCGATAATGGTTGCCAGGGTTTGGAAAACTACCTTCAAAAATATGTCCTAATACGATTTCGTCTTACGAAAAGATATCTTTGTGATATCTAATGTGATCTGACGTTGTTCAGATACAAGAATATATTATTTATCTGTTAGTTGTCAGTTATTCGAAACAAGCGTAAACAACTGTTTCGAATTGGGTTGAATGAGTTCTAATTGAATTTGTTCGTTTAAAAACGCCACACGTGGACCTCATAAATATAATCAACATGAGTTGTATCGAACTCCTCCGCTGGTTCTCGAAATCGTTAAATATATGGCTTCCATGATCGTATTGTATATTTCGACATGTACAGTGTACAGTGTACAAGAACTAATGGAAGAATTCGACACAATTCTAACATGAAAATTCAACATGCATTTGCGATGGTCACGTGCAGGCGGGAATTTTGAACTAGTTTGTCTAAATTCTTACTGTATCTTTTGGCATAAAGTTAAAGCATGATTTTATATCTCCTTATAATATCTCTAATATCTCCATTGTTCTTTGGGGATATTGGCGGCTTTTATGGTCATGGTCATATAATTATGGTTAGATGGGATACACGACAATTTTTCAAGTCGTTTGCACCTAAAATCAAAAGGCAACGGGTGCGAATCTAACTCTCACTTGCACTTTAGATCACCTTCAGTACTTTCCATAGCAATAATAATATCATAAAATTTTATTGTTCATTATACGAGGTTCGTATGACAACTATCCTGATGGGGCCACCCTTGGTGTGCTACTTAACAAACTATAACCTTGGTATCTGTTGGGCGCATTTGCATTTAGATTTAAACAACAAAATTAGATTTGATTTAAAATAATAAATTCTTCGGATATTGTTAGGGCTTTACATGTTTCTTTGCATTAATAGAATATATAACAGTTGAATTTCAACGTAACCGTACAAGCATTTCGTACTCCTATAAAAGGAAATAATGGAAATATAATGATTTATTCTATAACTCAAACTTGCCTTTATGGTAAAATTAGGCGGGAAAGTCCAATATCGCCTCCATATGCTCCAATTCACCTTTACCTTTAAGTAATTTCTTTGCGAAACACGGAAAGAGTTTTTTAAAAACTTTTTTTTTTGTTATTTTTGTGGCGACATATTTATCGTACGAACCCACCAATTCATTCATATTTCCGATAGATTTCAAGTGCAAACATAATAATAATTCCTATCTCCAAATCTTATCGATGGCCAGCCCAGATATCAACGAACGGCCTTTACGAAATTCTTATCAAAATGTCTACCATATGGTCGAATGTATAATACTTGCATTCAATGCAGTCACTTACCAAGTATTATACCAAGTTCATTATCAAATGTTGTATATGTTGTAGATTATCAATTGACTATTGCCCTAAAGAATTATACACGTTTTATATATAATATATTTCATTCGATTAACTCGGTGCATATGGCTTCAGTGGCTTTAGGAAATTTCTTGCCGTAACATGGCCCAGATTAGACCGCTGAACGAAAATTTGCATAAGGCTGCCATTGAATTATTGGGTGAGGTACCCTCACGGATACCCGAAGATTTAACTGCCCTAAAAGAATGGATTGCCCAACAACCTCACCTGAGGGCCAATGTGGATGATCAATTTTTGATTGCTTTCCTACGGGGATGTAAATACAGTCTGGAGAAGACCAAATCCAAGATTGACAAATTCTTCACGCTAAGAAGTAAATTTCCGGAAATATTTCGAACTGTCGATGTAGGCGATTCGAAGTTTAGAGAAATCATGAAAATGGGGTAAGTTTAGAGGTGAGCAAAAGTACAGACAGCATAGCAGAGTCTTTGAGGAGTAAAATCTGAGCGTATACATATAATTTTGCAGATTCTACACAAAACTCTTTCTAGGCAAAGAAGTTATTACATCGTATCAAAAAAGTATCTGATAATATTTTGTATTTGATAAGGACAATCCTTTCTTTGCAGCAAAAACTCTTGGACAAATACGAACAAATTTTGTAAATTAAGTATTGAAACTTTATATTAACTAACAAATTTCCAGGCAGAGAATGAAAACATTTTTGCCATAGCAATGGAGAGAATACGTAGCTAGCATTCGTGTGATCGTGATTTTAAATTCGTTTTTTTTGAGCGGCGGTTATATCGTCTTGTCTCACATGTAATCGAATAAAATTAAATGTAATAAAAGGCTTCTCAAACCGACATTCGGAATCGTTGTGAAACAATGGGTCTGGTTTAGTGGGTATAAACTTACAATGCGTGTAAGTTTGCTGAATGTGAAAAGCCATTTTAGATCCCACTGTGGGATCTTTTTAATAATAAAGGTAACTTGTTTGCAAATATTTGCTGTGGAACATTAGATTATTAAATACATTTTACTGGGTATATTCTACAAATATTTGCTGTGGAATAAAAGCTCCTTAAACATGTTTTTCTGAAGAGCAAAACTTAAAAGAACATCCTTGTCCTTTAGACGCTGACTGAAATAATTTCGAAGACAGCAAATTTTCGATCCTATTCCATAAATTTCAAAGTAGTAAACAACTCTATTCCATCGAATAAGCCAGCTTTTTGTACGCAGGATAACTTTTGACTTCGCCCTAAATGGTTGGATTAACGCAGAATTTGATAACGAACCTGATGAGAGAAGCGGAAGAGGACGACCGAAAATCGTTAAAAAAAAGTAACACTTTTTGAGAAACATTCCTTCTTTTGTATTAGATTTGGGTCAAAGTCCTTTACGTTGAAGAAGTAAACTATGGGTTCGAACTTACTTTAAACCCTTTTTAAAGTAACCTAACACCTCATATGGAAGTCTCAAAAGAACTTCGTAGATTGCTCGATGAAATGGCGTAAGTATTATTTTCTTATTGTTTTTAGGCAAAAGACAGAATAACAAGAACTCGAATTTAACTCCAATAAACACGAGGAAATTGACGCACCCGAAGTAATTTGTTATTGGCGATATCGTAATATTTTTCGTTTGCTCTTAGGCTTCGAAATACAAATGTGTAGTTAGGCACAGATTTTAATGTTGGTTTCCTGTATTTAAAAATTTTAGATACTATGGACTTTAACCAAAACAACTTCAAACACATCGCAAACGACATCAAACACCGAACCAAAATGACATTAAACGAACGAAAATTTTATCTTTTGTAGTTCAGGGAGAATTAGTAGGATCATGTTTGATATAGTCTACGATATTTACCATTTTTAGCTACAAAAATAGAAAAAAATCAATGCTAATGTTTGTTTGCCTATAGTTATAGCATGCATTCTCGCCCATCTGAAATATTTCATGAGGAAATACCTCTGAAAAGCGAGCGATGAAATTTGAAGCAAATCAGAATCATATAGAATAGGCAGAGTTTAATAATCTTTTCTCAGATACACTAAAGGGGTTCACACATAGCTTAGTTACTAATATAAATAACATAGAGCAGAATAACATAGGGATTTCAATTCTCTCATCTCAGACACTTTTCCTAACTTCAAGCAAACTAAGTGCCACCAACGTTTGACGATAAACTAAACTGAGGGTTCTTTCCACTATTCTCAGATGGTTAAGCAAGAAAAATGTCTGTAAAATTGTTTGTTTTTTTTTTTTATCCATTTCTTTTCGTTTTACAGAATGTGGCTATATTTACCAACTCCCCTTCATGGGAACGGTCCCCGTATTTGTTGGATGCGTAGTAGTCTATATTCCCCCGAAAAGTATACCCTGGAAGAGGTGATGGCCGTGGGAAACGCCATGCAAGAAGTTTGTCTCTTGGAAGATGACTACGCTAATATCAATGGTGTTGTATTCATTTTGGATTTCGATAAAGCCACAATGGGCCATATGTTCCAGTGGACACCATCGTTGATGAAGAAAATGGCAGTGTATTCGGAAGAGGCATTGCCATTGCGTCCGAAGGCGTCACATTTTATTAATACTCCAACAGGTTTTGAGCCTATTTTTAATATGTTAAAACCAATGTTAACGTTGAAGC
The DNA here is from genome assembly GCA_019455685.1 of Philornis downsi. Classification (NCBI taxonomy): domain Eukaryota; kingdom Metazoa; phylum Arthropoda; class Insecta; order Diptera; family Muscidae; genus Philornis; species Philornis downsi. Next base: position 1,182,767 of record JAHXMU010000069.1, read on the forward strand.
AGCAAAATAGAGTAAGTCTAAAATAGTGGTAATATTATGGAGACACCGCGGTTTCAATGCAATATTATCCGATTCCAGTTATTTGTTCATGGCAATAAAATGGAAGCTTTGACCAAAGAGATTCCCTTGAAATATTTGCCCAAAGAATATGGAGGCGAAAATGGCTCCGTCGAAGAATTGGTTATTGAGTGGGATACAAAAATGGACCAATATAGGGAATACTTCAAGAACAGTGCTGCCTTTGGAACCGATGAGAAACTGCGTGTTGGCAAGGCTATAGATTTCAATAAAATGTTTGGCATCGATGGTTCCTTCAGGAAATTGGATGTGGATTAACAATTTTTTTTTTCAAAATGTATCAAAATATTGCTAAAGATTAGAAAAATGTATTGTTTATGCAAATACGAAATAGTGCGATTTTAGTAAAATCGGGCACATTTTTTTAATTTGAGAAGTAAATTTTCATAAATGTTAAAAATTACAAATGCAGGCTATCAAAAATTCAGGTAAGTTATGAAGTTGGAATAAGTTTCGAATTAAATAATAGTAGAGGCAATAAAAGCTTTGTATCATAGAGGAGAATACTATAGAGAAGTGAATTCGCTCACCTCATATACTCTCCACGAACTAAATGTTTACAATGTTTGATACAACGATTTGTATTACGCCTGGAAGCATGCTGTGGACTATTTATTTATTTATTTATGTATTTTATTTATTTATTTACTTTTTACATCTACTGAGCATTGCTCTTACAGATTACAAAAATAGGAAAAATTGAATAAAATAACATAACTATAGTTACAAATATATAACTATACATATTTATTAAGTAGTCAGTTGCAATAGATTACAACAATAAATTAAAAATTTAGTAAAAATCTTCAAAATGAGGTATCAGCTAAAGTCTGAGTACAGCTCGTCTAAATGAAAATCTATTGAGAGTTATATCGACAGTATTGGCCACCAAATTAAATATTTACAAACATCGAGTAATTGGTTCATTCCTTCCATAATTACTTCGATGGAATGGAACAGCGAACAAATGAGTTTCTCTTAAAGACCGTGTTGGTAAGTGAAAGGGTACAATGGATAGCAATTCGGGCGAATCAATGTTTGAATCTATAATATCCTTTATAAAAATGATGTTTAGAAGTTTTCTGCGGTTAGAAAGTTCCATAATTCCAAGAATCTTGCAACGGCTTTCGTACGGTGGCATGTTATCAAAAGAAAAGTTCTTTCGAAGGCAAATCTTGTGAAGCGCTTTTGAATTTTCTCAATTCGATTGATACCTACTTCATAAAAAGGACTCCAAACAAAGCTTACGTACTCTAAGTGAGAGCTTACCAAAGACCCAAATAAAACAGTAATAGCTTCAAAATTCAAAAAACATTTTGGTATTTCCTTTTAAAAACCCAAGTTGTGAATTGGATTTAGAAACTATGTAATTTATATGACCTTTAAAAGTCAGTGCGCTAAATTTAAAATAATAAATAATAATAAATAATATTAATAAAATAAATATTTACATTGCTTTTACGTAGCTAGAAAAAGCAAATAGCATGGACCTGATCCAAATTGTCGTCTAACTTTATCACACAAAGAAAACTTGCAGCTGACAGTTCAGGATTATTAAAAATGAAGCGCTGCCCGAATCTTCAACGATGAGTCTCATTTTCATTTTGACGGCTCCACGTAAAAATTGTAGCATTTGGGGTTCAGAAAACCTACAAGTAATTATTGAGAACCGAATGAACCCACCATCTAATATTTGTTGCGAATTTCGGATTGAAGGTATTAGCCTCTAATCATGCAATAACAGTTAATGACGGTTGCTCGTTCACAAACATCAATAAACTGTAAATGGCATTCAATATACCAATTCTGAAACGTTAGTCATTAGATATACCTATGTAGTTGACAAACATAATTAATTAGACCAGTGTGCCAGTCTGAATAGACAGACTCATTTAGACTGTCCATTGTGATTAAGTGCTACAATATTTTTTTGAAGTACGAGGGCGGTCCTAAAATTAGCCGATAAAAATTAGTTCGAAAAAAATCATTTTGGTGAAAACTGGCAAACTTATAAAAAATATGTTTTAAGTTTCACGGCCCCACGTTGTTTAGTATTTATATTTGAACCATTAAAAGTAAACGATCTCAGTGAATTTATAAACATGGAAAAAATTGGGCAACTTTATGTAATTCAATATTTCCATTTGAAAGGTCCCTCTCCAAGCAATATTAAAGCCGAGTTAGATTTTACTCAGGGGGAGTCTGCTTCTTCGTATACGACTGTAAAATATTGGGTAGCAGAGTTTAAATGAGGCTGTACGATCAGTCAAGACGAACACCGTAGTGGTCGATCAATTGAGATGTCCGCGCCAGACTCAGTTAACAAAATCCACAAAATGAAGGTGCGTGAGCTAGCTGAAATGTGCTATACTTCGTATATTCACCGAAGTTTTGCAGAAGAGAAAGCTGTGCGCAAGATAGCTGTGAGTAGAAACAGCGTCGTGAAGATGTTTCAGTAGAGTGTTTGGCGATGTTTCATCGCAATAAAGCCGAAATTTTTCCGTCGATTTTTAAGCATGGATGTGGAATGGGCCCACCACTACACACCTGAGACAAAATAACAATGAAGCAGTGGGCTGAAATGGGAGAATCGTGTCCAAAGAAGGCGAAGACGGTTCCATCTGCAGGCAAGGTTATGGCGTCTGTTTTTTTGGGACGCGCACGGGATTATTTTGGTTGATTATCTTCAGAATGGAAAAACTACCAACGGCGAATGTTATTTATTACACATTTCATCACCCAAACTCTACAATAAATTAGGCAGAGTTTGGGTGATGAAATTAAGGAAAAAAACTCACATTTTGGCGAACAAGAAAGTGTTGTTTCTTCAAGACAATGCTCCAGTTCATACACCCACTATTCGGATGACAAAAATTAATGAACTAAAGTTCGAATTGCTTCATCACGTACCTTCTTCGCCAGATTTAACCACTTTTTGTTTCTAAACTAGAAAAAATGGATCGGTGGCAAAAGATTTGCCAAAAATTAAAACGTAGAGTTTGCGGTTAATGAATACTGTAAGGATTTTGACATTACTTACTATAAAAAGGGTATAAAATCTATTGAATATCGCTGGAGGAAAGTGTATCAAGCTAAAAGGAGATTATGTTGAGAAATAATGAAAATTTTTCTCAACTTTTTTGTGTCTTCTTTGTTAGGTCGACTAGTTCTGGAGCCGCCGTCGTATCTGCTTCCAATTCTTCCATAATTTAGGTATATAAACAATTTGGCCGGTTTCGTCAATTATTTAATTTAAAAATTAACATAAGACCCCAATTGCGCTATAGCGAAAAGCACCCGTACTTTTGATAACATTTACCACCTATTTATTACCTCCCCTGATAAATGCAATTCATGCGAAACTGAAAAATGGAGTTTAAACACAAATCGTATATTTTTGCTAATCTGTCACCACAAAACGTATTATGAAACTAATTCCTAACGAATTTTTGTGTTTTATCAAATTTGAAATGTAAAAAGAAATGCTTGCTGAAATTAACAAAAAAAAAAAAAGAAAAAAGTAACAAATAAGCCATAATCTGCTTACATTATTTCAAAAATTAACACCCTCACAATATATTCATACAGGGTGTCCGTCGGGAAGATATTGTACTTTGTTTTGCCGCCATTTTGGTAAACATTAGTCTTGGCAGTTCATATTTGGCAGTCGTGAAGTAGAGACGTGCCAAATTTATTAAGGAAAAATATTCGATAAACCAACGTGTTTTAATCGTTAAAACATTTTATCAAAATCAATCATCGATTACTGTGACGATGAGAAAGTTACGTAAAATTTTGAAATTTTGAAAATTTGTTGAAGACACACTATTTATCGTGTAGTAAATGATTTCGTAGAAAGAGGGTCTGTAGCTGACAGGGCCAAGCATGGACCACAACGTACTGCAAGATCGCCTGAAAACATTATTGCTACTCAAGAAAGTATTCAAAACAATCCATCAACCTCAATTTGACGCCGTGCTCAGGAGCTTGTTATTCAAAGAAAAATTTTGGCCACAATTTTGCACAAGGATTTGCTTTTGCTTCCATTTAAGAATCAGTTGACAGGAGGATTTACTTACTTCTTTGAAACTGAAAACGGTGTGACGGTAACTGTCAATGGTGAGCGATATCGTGATATGATTAAAAACTTTTTAATGCCACAACTGCATGCTTTGGACTTGATTAACATGTGGTATCAACAAGACGGTGCTACATCGCATACAGCCAGGACTACAATGGAATTACTGCGAGACCTCTTTCCACAATAAGTTATTTCAAGAAATGGTGATGTTGATTGGCCTCCAAGGTCGCCTGATTTGACTGCTCCGGACTTTTTTTTGTGGGGATATCTAAAAAGTGAGGTTCATGCAAACAAACCAGAAACGCTTGAGTAACTCGAACAAAATATTCGTGATGAAATTAATGAAATACCGCGTAAAATGTGTGAGAATGTAATGAAAAATGTGCTCAAAAGGGCTCACATTTGTGACGCTAACACAGTCTGATATATAGCTGATATTGTATTTCATACATAATTGTCGACATTAAATAAAACATTTATCAATATAAGATTCATTTTTTTCATTTAATCAAAAAGTATGAACAAAGTAGTATACCTTCCCGACGGACACTCTGTATTTATTTTATTGACATCAATTGATTTGCACTCAGTTTTGTATTTGACATCATTAGTTCAACATGGCCAACTTTAGACGTTTGGGCGAAGAATTACAAAAAGCCGCCAATGAACAATTGGGTGAGGTTCCTTTACGGATACTGGAGGATTTGGGTACCCTTAAGACATGGACTGCCCAACAGCCCCATTTTTGATAGTTTTCTTACTATGTTTGTAAATACAATCTGGAGAAAGCCAAAGCAAAGATTGATTAATTCTTCACATTGAAAAGCAAGTGCCCGGAATTGTTTTGCCAAACGAATGTGGATGATATAAGATTTAGAGATATTTTTCGATTAGGGTAAGTTCATAGTAATGTGACTTAAATATGAGTTAATTTCCTTGGGTAAATAAAAAAAAGATGAATAATTCTTGTGGGAAAGAGAGAAAAAAGTTTTAGGTCTACAGGTAATAGTTGGCTTAATGAAAATATTTTAATTGGAATGACATCGTTGGCCACGGGTGCCAAGTTCAACTCCAAAGAATTAGTATGTAGTACATTCTAAGATAAGACAGCGTTAAAATTGTCAAGCTGGAAATAAGTCATACGGCGACTTCCATCAACAAGTCGTTCATCGGAGTGTACAATGAAGAAAGAAAGGGTTAACATTACTGCAAGAACCACATTTACATCCACCCTCATATGAAGGCTAATGACGAAAGAGTATCACCACACTATCTACATATTCCTGACGTAAACTATAATATACGAGTATATAAACAAAGAATGAAAACAGAGTTGCCTACCGAAAAATTATGATACTGAGAAAAGATTTGATCGAATCATGTTTTAAATACCTAAACAGAGGACTGTTAATTGGTTTGTATGCAAAATAGAAAATAGTCTTCTAAAGTACTTGTTATCACCTTTGCTATCAGTTGCTACAGCAAGCTCCGATGGTAAATATAAAGCGGCATCCTTAACAGCAATCGTCAAAAATAAGTTTACGCTTCTATGAATAAATTTCGTCACTGCACTTATGAACCTAAAATATGTCTAAATTGAGTTTGCTTTTCGGGGAAATTAAGAATAGACCAACAAAAGACGTAAGTGATCGTTTCTCTAAGACTGGCGTTACGATTTCCCTGGCTACAGCCTGCGGTTGATTTGACGCAGTGTTGTCCGCGACAGTTCCATTCAGGAATTACCAGGAAAATGAGTATCCAGGAGCAACTCCAGTGATTTTTCAATGGATGTGTCCAACCACCCTGCGGTTTCCTGAGATAACCTAACGTGCACGGTGTGGAAGCCAGTATTTTTCTTAGCATTGCGGCTTCGGAAGTGTCTTCATCTTTATTGCATAATTCACTCAAGAACTTCCTTTTAGCCTTTCTCTGTGCATTTTTATATTCTTTAAGTTTCTCCTTGTAGTTGCTCCAGTACTATGGAGCTCATGTGGACTTGGTCCTGTTGAATAACTTCCTAGAGCATTTCCTGAGATGTACAAGTTCCAACGACCACCATCGCGAACGTTGCATAAACCTGGTTTCAGAGTCATTCGCTGTTGGTGATTCGCATCGGTTGGAATTTCTGAGCTGGAAATTTTGCACGACCATCAGCGGCCCGAACGAACAACAACTTGATTCTACTAGACTCGAATTTTTCCGATTTTTTCCGGTAATCTCTATCTCACGTTATATAAAGATAAGATTTCTTAATCAAACAACCACTCAGATAGTCTTATGATCACTTGACTTAGTATTGTTTAAGGGCTCGTCAAAGACGGTCACCAGTTTTCTTCGATAAAGGCGATACTGTTATAGTCAATCATGCAATATTTTAGTTTTCTCTATGCTGTTCCGATAATTTTGGTGTCTCTGGAACACGAATTATTGGAAATGTCGATAGATTAACGGAAATTAAGAGCGTTAAGTTCGACCGTCATGTAATTTTTTGCACAGAAGCTAAAAATTGCACAAAAAATCATTTAGAATCAATTGAATTGAATACTGATACAGATGTTAACGTAAAAAAAACCTTATGGAACAAATTTTCATATGCTAATCAATCAATAGGGGTCAATTAGCCGTAAACCGGTGCAAACTTCAGCCCAGCCAGGATTGACGTCAGTAATGTTTTCTGTGTGTTTGATGGAGTTGTCATGGGATCATCATCTACTATGAACTGATCTCCTAACGTCAAACTCTTAATTCAGAAATGTACTGTTAACAATTGAACCATCTAATGGAATTAATCGCAACTGGCATAATTGGCAGTGAAAACAACTAATTTTTTAAATATTATTTTTCATAATATTTTTGAATTCAGCAATTTTTTATTTTGACGAAATAATTTGGTGTGACGAATTGAACAATTTTCTAATACCAATCAACAAATCTTCCACAATCTAAATCAAACATTTTAGAAGTTGCAAGTATCGATATGTCAAAATTTACAATGGATTCTTCAATTGCTGTCTAGTACCTCCAATTTTTAATTTGTCTTTCCGATGAATGAAGTTGTATTACACCAAGAAAATATGTAAAATTTAGTGAAGTCTGTTACTAAAAATGAGTAATGAGTAATTTCGAAATAGGTGCCATGAAAGTATTATAATCGTACGTACCTTTATTTTATTTTATTTTTTTTTTTTCAATTCATTCATTATACTGTGATGAAAATTACATGAAAGTCATATAACATTGTTAATCGAACCTTTCTCTCCGAGTTATAAATTCAGAATAATAAAATACAAATTTATATAATCTATTAGCCATAACACGTGCCTATGAAATTGTTATTTAAAATATACCTATGATTTTCTCTCATTCTCTCTCTTTCTCTCTCCTTCCGAGTTATTTACAATACCAAATAAACGTGTGCGAGTTATCTTGAAAATAACACCAAACTTATCATCTCTCGACTTATCATTTGAAGTGATATCGATCACTATTTGAACGTGTAGAATGAGTCGCAACCGAAGTAGAATTTAATTTAGCAGTGGTCATTACATACTAAATATGGTCAACATTAGATCTTTAAATGAAGACCTGCAAAAAGCGGCCATCGAGCAATTGGGTGAAGTGCCTTCGCGGATACCAGATGATTTGGCTGCCCTAAAGGAATGGATAGCGCAGCAGCCCCATTTAAAGGCCAATACTGATGATCAATTTTTAATTGCTTTCTTACGTGGCTGCAAATACAGCCTGGAGAGAGCTAAGGAGAAAATTGATAGATACTTTACATTGAAAAGTAAATTCCCGGAAATGTTTGGACCTAAAGATGTCGATGATCCAACATTTAGGGAATTGTTTCGCATGGGGTAAGTAAAGAACACATACTGGCGTTTAGAGCTGGATACCCATCATTACTTAGGAGCTATTAACGTGACAAGCTAGAGGCCATACTACTAGGAACTGTATGCACGCTAACAGCTTTCAGAATTAGGCCTTTGGCGTAGCCGGTTTTAACACAGAGAACTCACTTAGCGGCCTTTTATGATTAAAGGCAAGCAACTTGATGAATAATTAAAAATGCTGCAGTGATATTTGTGTTTATAATTTTTTCTTTTACTTTCAGACTTTTCCTTTACCTACCCATCCCGCTGAATGATAATGGGCCACGTATTGCCATGATGCGCAGTGGTATTCAATCTCCCGATAAATATTCAGTGGATGAGGTAATGTCGGTATCCTGTGCCTTGCAAGAAATTCTGTTACACGAAGATGATTATGCCAATATCAATGGCGTCGTGTTCATCGGTGACTTTGAAAAGGCCACCATGGCCCATTTTCTTCAAATGACGCCATCGGTAATGAAGAAAATGGCTGTCTTCTCAGAGGAAGCTGTTCCATTAAGACCAAAGGCCTCACATTTCATAAATACACCAGTTGGCTTTGAACCTGTGTTCAATGCTATTAAGCCCATGTTGTCGAAGAAGCAACAAAGTCGGGTAATGTCATAGCTCATAAATGGGATAGCTAAGTAATAAATAGAGTTTTTGTATTTGCATTTTCAGCTATTTGTACATGGCAATAAAATGGAGTTGTTGACAAAGGAAATCCCTTTAAAGTATCTGCCCAAAGAGTATGGAGGAGAAAACGGTTCCGTGGACGAAATTATTGCTGAATGGGATAAGAAATTAGATCAGTATAGGGATTATTTCAAAAGGAGCTTCGAGTATGGTACCGACGAGAGCTTACGCCCTGGCAAAGGTATTGATTTCGATAGTTTATTTGGCATTGACGGTTCATTCCGCAAATTGGATGTAGATTAAAGGGTGAATAAATGAAAATATTGAACAAAGAAAAAAAAATAAGAAATTAAAAACCTAGAGATCTTTTCGTCATAACCGGTAAGAGATGACAATTTACATTATATCTCTAGTGGCACGCTACTGTATAAGTTTTCCTATTTATAAAAATGCGTCTATAGAACTTAAAATAATTCCAGAAAAAAAGAAAAGCTTCACTATTTAATAAGAGAAACTTGGTGTCTTACAATAAAACTATTTAAGCAACATTCACAATGATGGCAACAACTTCGGTTTTTATTAATCTCTTTTCGACAAAACAATTCACGCAAAGTCAGTTAGTTCCAACTACAAAATTATAACTCAACTATCCACAGAAATAAAACCAACTTTAACTTAATCCACATTTTTATTAAAAAAACATTAGTCGAATAAGAGCTACATAGCGTTTTCCAAAATTCGTATTAAAAATAAAGGATTATTAATGACAATTTAAACGTTTTACAGCAGATGATATTATTCTGCACAATATTTTAATTGCAAATATTTCGTATCTCCACATTTTTTGTTTGTTTGCTTTTTTTTTTTTTTTTTTTGAGATCAAAATAGATCATTGAAAAAGACCGTTAAAGCGTAAACAATGACATCATCGATTGTTGCGAACATCAGATCTTGACTTTGACTAATCGGTTCGCAGAGAAGCAAGAAAAAGTAGTCCGTGATGAATTCCGTGAGCTTGTTGAAAGTGTCGCCAATATTAGTGGTGCCATCTTTGAAACCTCTGCTTTGTGGGTTCCTGGCCGCTCACTTATCCGGGTAGGAAATCCCAGCGTTTATGACGGACTCGGCGATTTGGTATTTTGCGGATGGCTGTACAGCAAAGCAGAGGGGTCAGGTCTTTAAATGGTCTATAACCCTATATTAATCTTTGTAAAAGAAAGCATCGATGGATCAACCAATGCGAGATTACACTTGCGGTCGACGACGTGGTCCTCTCCAGAAGGATCTTGCGGTCCATAGTGCCAGATCAGTTGATATATCATACGCGGCTTCTTCTCCCAATACATCGATTCAGCTTATCTTCCAAGGATAATGGCTATTTTTTTTTATTAAATTTCATTAATCCCGTCCACAATTAAACTGAAAGCATCAAAAAATACATGAACTGGAATTTCTCGTTCTAATATCTATGTAATACCAACTTATATTACCTTCATTTAACAAATAAATGGCTAACTTATTGGAAACATTTAACAAAAGGCACTATTTGAGAGATAGACTCAGTTCTTCAGTGACAAGTGTTTTTCTATGTGGCTGACTTTGCCCAACTTTGAAGTTAACCTGTCCATGACTGTGAGATATTTTTATGCCAAATTTGAATTTCCTTTATGGAATGTTACGTCCTCTGTCGAGCTTTGAACTGAAACGCGGACGGATGCTCAGGCTTAAAACAATATACGAGGTGTGATCCAAAAATAACCGTTATTTTCAAATTTCGTGAGTATATTCGTATTTCCCATTTTTTTTCTGTTATGTTGGTACACATGTCTTATATGTATGTTGACAATATCAGTCAGTTTGGATTGTCAGTTTTTTTTTTTTTGACAGATAAAAAGTTTAGTCGTGTTTTGGTGTGCTATTCGATCTTTTACTATTCGAAAAAATGGATCAAAGAAACTGTATTAAGTCTTATGTAAAAAATGAAATTAAATGTGCAAGGACATTTGAAATGTTGACTGTGGCGTTTGGCGAGTTTACTATGAGCAGAACACAAATTCAATTGTGGTATAACCGGTTCAAGGAAGGCTGAGAAGATGACATTGACGATGCTCGTCCTGGTCGCCCGCACGTCAACAACCGATGAAAACATTGAAGCACTGAAAAAAATGATTTTGGATAATCGTCGAATCACTATTAGATAGTTTGCAGATGATGTTGGCATATCGTTCGGCTCATGCCAATCAATTTTTACAGATGTTTTAGGCATGAAATGTGCGGCAGCGAAGATTGTTTCAAAATTGCTACATTTTAAGCAAAAACAACGTCGCATGGACATCGCTCAGGAGCTGTTGAACGTCGTCAACGACGATCCAGATGTATGACCTGGCTATGACATTGAAACTAAAGCCCAATTATCCCAATGGAAGCGTCCAGAAGAGCCAAGACCGAAAAAAGCACATCAAGTTCTTTCAAATGTGAAGGTTTTGCTCACTGTGCGATAGCAATGGCATGGTGCACCATGAATTCTTGCCACAAGGTCGTACGGTCAATAAGGAATACTACCTTGAAGTTATGCGCCGCTTGCGCGAAGCAATTCGTCAGAAACGCACAGAATTGTGGAAAAACCAATCATGGATTTTGCACCATGATAACGCACCAGCTCACACATCGATGCTTGTGCGTGAGTTTTTAGCCAAAAACAAAACCGCAATCATGCCCCAACCACCGTATTCACCGGACTTGGCCCCCGCTGACTTTTTCCTCTCTCCAAAACTGAAGACACCGATAAAAGGAAAGCGTTTTGCTACGATTGAGGAGATAACAGAAAAATCGAAACAGGAGCTGTTGGCGATACCAAAAAAGCGCGTTTTAGAAGTGTTTCGAGGATTAGAAGAAACTTTGGCACAAGTGTATTATATTTGAGGGGGATTACTTTGAAGGGGACAAGATAGTTATTGATGAATAAATAAATGCTTTTTGAAAAATTTGAAAATAACGGTTATTTTTTGATCACACCTCGTATATGATTCTATGACGAGTGATTTATTTAGTGTCAATTTTCCAGTAAGGATTTTGTTACGGCTTTCAACACTACATTGTCAAACTTTCTTTGTATTTTTGTTTAGTATTCTTTGACATTTTATGGATGAAAGCTAAGTCTAAGTCAGCATTCATAAATATTTATTGAAGATTTATAAACAAAATTTCCATAGCAAAAATATTATTCAAAATTCTTCTAAATTGAAATGTAAATGCCGTCCGTTATCATGACGTGATTATGGGTTGTTTGATAAAAAATAGAAATTCGCGATTCGAATAAGACTGCGCTATTGACTGTAAAATACAGCATTATTACGAGAAGAATTCGATGAACTCTTAATTTCACACCTGGGATCTACACTTTTTCCCTATGGACGTATGGAAATTGAGGGATTTTGAATCAACATTATTACAAGCACAAGTACTCGAATTACTCAAAAAGGGACAACGAAAATTTCGATATTTCAAAGAAATAAACAGAATAAAGAATAATTGTTTTGCATGATAATAAGCATTCCCTTAAAACCTCATATATACTATATGGAGTCTCAGATTACAAGTTTTAGCTGTTACAAAAAAAAAAAAAAAACCAACGACAACATTTTGTCAAAAAAGTTCCGAGAATTGTACATTTAATAGGTATAATCAAAAATGTTGTCATTTAGTTTGTTTATAATGCTTGATTTTGTTAGTGTATTACAAGTACAGGGTGGGCCATAAGGGTGTTGGCGGTTTAAATATTCAATTAAAAAAAACTACGAAACATAAAAAAAAATATATTTGTATTTTTAAAAAGTAGAATCATGGGAATTTTTAGGACTTAAAAATAATGTTGTCCAAATGGCTTCCATCGGCTGCTTGACGCTCTTGGAACCGAAGTCGCAAATTTTGGAAAACTCGTTGAAAAGTTGTTCTCGGTATTTTGTTACTTTCCTGAATAATGTTCCTCTTCAACTGCTCTAAATTGGTCAGATTATTCTCGTAGACTACCGATTTGAGGTAGCTCCATAGAAAATAATCGCATGGAGAGAGATCGGGGCTACGTGGGGGCCATTCAATATCCCCCCTTTTCGAAATGGGTTTTCCAGGAAAAACATTTTTCAGCAGCTCTATGGATACCCTAGCCGTATGACATGTGGCCCCATCCTGTTGAAACCACATCCTCGAGGTATTGCCTTGAAGTTCTTGCAAAGCTGGCACCAAAAAGTCTGCTAGCATGTTGCAATAATTGTTCGCTCTAACAGTCATCGCATGCCCTCTTTCGTCCTCAAAAAAGTATGGTCCAATAATACCGGGTGACGTTATCCCAGCCCACACGACAAGCTTAGGGCTGTGAAGTGGACGTTCATGCAAGCGTCGGGGATTAGTCTCGGACCAGAACCGACAATTTTGCTTGTTCACATGGCCATTAAGGTGAAAATTGGCCTCATCACTAAAAATCACGTTGTTGAAATTGTTGAACCGCTCTAGCATCAAATTGACAAAGTTAAGTCGGTTATTGGCATCATCGGGTTTTAATTCTTGGACTATCTGAATCTTATAAGCCTTCAAATGCAAATCACGTTTCAAAATTCGTCGTAAAGTTGTTCTTTGGCATCCAAAGACTGACTTCTCTTACGTGTTGACTGTTGCGGATTTCGCTGAACTGAAACACGAACACGCTCCACAAAGTCGTTTGATTTTGCAGAAACTGGGCGACCACGAACCGTAATTGGTACTGTTGAGCCGGTTGTTTCGAACATTCTGATCCATTTTCGTATCACATTGGCGCTTGGAACTTCACTTAAATCGTGTAAACCGTGTTCATGCCGATACAAACGTCGTGCAGTAATCACTGATTTATTGTTTTCGTAATACGCTCGGACACAAAATGCACGCTGCACTCCCGTGTACGGCTCCATGGCGACTAAATTTCCAGGAAGCCGCGCAGCGAACAACATATCCCCCCGCCACCCCGCGCCGCGTGTTACCGAGAAATTGAAGAATTAAATCGCCAACACTCATATGGCCTACCCCGTATTTTTGCGATTTCTACCTTGGCTAGAAATATAGAACAAATAATTTGTCTCAAATTTTGTATTGCAAATGAAATTTCGTGAGCCGAATCACTGAATATGAGCGGTGCATTCAAAAGGATTGAGGTGTGGTAGAAGATTTGCCACGCTCTGGTCGGCCATCAAGGTCTTCACCTGAAGTTAACATCAATATTGTTAAGGAAATGATGGCTACCATTAAAGTTTAATAGAAATAGCTGCTCAACTTTTTGGGTCTCACCAGTGCTTTCTTTGATTATCGAGGTGTTGTACAATTGGTATTACTGCCAGAAAGTCAGACGGCATATAAAGAATATTATCTGGGCGTTATGCGGCCCAATCAATCAGGGCTATGATTGTGAACAAATTGAATATCTAACAACTGCCTGATAAGGCTCCGGCAGATTTTCTCATTACAAAATTTAAATTACGTATTCAAGGCAACCGTTTTCAGTCCAGAGAAGACAAAAAAAAAGAGAATTTGCGTCGAGAACTGAAGTCGTTTCTCGAAAAGATGTTTGAAAAATGTTTTGATTATTGGCATAAATGTCTTATTTAGGAAGGGACCTGCTTTGAAATAATATGAAAATTTTCAAACAAATTTAAAATAAATTTTAAAGCATAATAACTTTATGGAATCTCAGTTGAGTTAATCCCTATTAAAAATAACAAAAAATTATTTTTATTTTTATTTATTATATTAAAATTTTTAAATTTTATTTATTTAGCCCAATTTTGCATACATTTTTCAAGTTTCCATGAAATTCGAAAATATTACCCAAAAATATTACCACTAAACTTGTTCAACTTTTCAGCGTCGACGTCATGTCTCAAAACTTAAATGGCAACCTTGGTATATTTTAGTGAAATAAATACCTAGAAGACTTCAAATAGTTGTACTTGCAAATGGATGATATATATTTTCCTAAAGTGCCTTTAAATCAAATGTTTTGCATTCATAAAAAGTTACAATAATATTCCCACACATTCAAAATCAGTTACCTTTACGAAAGTTTAGCTTCATGTCTGCTTTGATTTGTTAATTTTATGTAAAAGGACATCAAAAATATGATTCTAATTCATATTCGAAACAAACTTTTGCTCACATCGTGTTTTCATAACAATCAATTTAATTCGTCCGTCAAATAAATAAACAACTATTTGTGTTTGTCTTTCTAATTTCATTAGAATTTTGTTTAGAACAGCTTTTATTGTCATTGAACTAGTATTTTTGTGTGAACCAATATGAAAAAATACTGAAAACATACATAATGGCAATACTATTTTTGGAAACTTTTGATTGTAAATGAAAACTTTCACAGATTTTATAAAAACGCAATTCCCGTCCGTCTGGGTGGCTGGTATAGCCTGTGATTGTAAGTGGACTAAATCGACTTACCATTCCTGGCATCTCTCATGCGAATCAAATGACTTTTTTTCGCATTTTTTTTGGGGGCGCCTACATCGTTGGGTTGGCGGGCTCGTGGAGTTTTAGTCCTATGAATCACTTCGACGGGAAGCGTCGCGCATTTTGCGTGCGCGCATTTTACGAGAACTCTCGTTCATATACTGCTACTAGGCGACTATATTGTGCTGAATATGGACTACGGCGAATTAGTGAAGCTCCGAGTGCTAATTTAATTAAAATATGGGTAAAGCGTCTTGAAGAGACCGGTTCAACATTTAAACCGCAAGCAAATGGTCGCCCAAGAACATCTAGGACCGAAGACAATGTTGAGAGAGTTATGGAGTCAGTACGAGGAAATCCACAAATGTCGACTCGCAAGAGATCGTCTGTCTTACGATTATCGCGACGAAGTTTGCAACGAATTTTAACATTGGATCTTAAACTGCATCCATATAAGCTGCAATTAACACAAGAATTGAAAGAGTTTGACTTCATAGCAAGGCTCGAATTTGCTAATGAAATGCTTAATCGATTTTCCAATTTTGACAATATCATTTTCTCTGACGAGGCTCAATTCCTTATGAATGGGTTCATAACCGTCAAAATTGTCGTTACTGGCACAGTGAAAATCCCAAAATCAAACACCAGAAACCATTCCATAGTCCTAAAGTGACAGTATGAGCAGTAATCTCTGGCAGAGGAATAATTGGTTCTTTTTTCTTCGAAAATGCGCGGGGCCAAAACGTCACGGTTAATACGGAACGCTATGTTGAGATGTTGGGCGGATTTTTGGCTCCAGAAATTGAAAGGTCAAGAATAGTGAATTATAGAACTTGGTTCCAACAAGATGGAGCTACTTGTCAGACATCAAATGACTCCATGGCGGTGGTGAAGCAGATGTTCCCTGGCAGACTGATTTTGAAAAGAGGTGATATCCCGTGGCCCCCACGTAGTCCAGACTTGACGGCTCTTGACTTTTGTGGGGATACCTCAAACACAAAGTCTACATTAATAATCCAAGAAACATCGTTCAGCTCAAGGAGAATATTCGTGGTGAAATGGCAGCCATTACACCAGTATTACTGAAGAAAGTTTTCAATAATTTTCGTTTGCGGTTAGTGGAGAGCCGTCGTAGAGAGGGTCACCATTTAGATGATGTTATTTTTAAAAAATAAGCTCCATTTATTACTCTACAATGCCTTAGATTTATTTTAACCATACCTTTTGTATTTATTTTTTAATCTATTTTTTAAATATACACGTTCTATTGCGCCACCCTGTACTTTCAAGTTTCTATTTTTATTCGGATTTTCACCTATAATTCCATTTTCATAGGCTGCAGTAACTCAATTTCCATTTCCATTGTATTCATAATACGTGGCAGAATTTAAGAAAAGCAACCGACTCACTATGCCCCTTCTGGTAACTCCCATATAAATGACGAATTTAGCGTATATAATCTCAAGTTTCTATTTTTATACAGTTGCACTAAATTCAGCGCACATTTAATACTTTCGAAACTGGAGTTCCGAAATTAAAATATAAAATATTTATATTCTGCTACTTCCTCGATAGTTGGCCGATTTTTTAAAATTCAATTTGTATACCTTCACTCTGGGGAATGAAGTCTTTGCGAAACTTTTTAAAGCCTTGCACAGCATAATATTTTCTTAGATGTAATGGGTAGTATCGACCCTTCCATTAGTTCACTTGACTGAAATTTCTGAACTGGTTGGATTGTGAAATGTGGACTTCCCTCTTCTACTACTTCGATCGCAATGGTGCTTATAGTAATAATCGATTAGAAAGTCGATTCCAATAAAATAATTCATGATATTAATTTAAATACGATGGTAGCAAAATAGTTAAGTATATGCTGTGAATGTTCTAAAGAAGACAAATCTATGCATATATTGTGGATATTTGCACACGAAATGTTATTTATTTGTGTTGTGTTCTTCCAAGATTTAGTTTAGTTCTTTTCGGCCAACGGATAACATGGCTCAGATTAAACCTCTTAGTGCGGAATTACAAAAAATAGCCAATATTGAATTACTAGAAGTTCCCGCAAGGATACCTGAAGATTTGGAGGCTTTTAGGCAATGGATTCAACAGCAGCCACACCTAAAGCCGCGCACCGACGATCAGTTTCTCATACAATTTCTGAGGGGCAGCAAGTACAGCCTGGAAAAAGCGAAGAAAAAACTAGAATCCTATTACGCTTTGAGAGCCAAAAGTCCAAAGAATTTTTTAGTTGTTGATATAGATGATCTGAAGTTGCAGGAATATTCTAGCGCAGGGTGAGTCTATGCGTTTAACAATCGTGTTAAAAGAGAAGCCTGTAGTATGCCCTTTGGTATTTCTGACCTTGCCTGTTGGTCAAATGGTCAAAAGAGGAAGAAGATCGTGTTGTATTGGGTTCTTAAGAAGGAGAAATTCACCAAAACTTGTTTGGAGCAAAGTGATGAACATTTGTGGAATCATCAGTGAATTTTACACTGGTTTGAAAAGGAAGAAAACACTATTTTGTGTTGTCTGTGCATCAAATTTTGATGATTTCATTTGGCGTTTTTTTTTTTTTGATTAATCCACATACGTTTCAAACGTTTATTTCAATACCGATTCCTATGAGTAAGCTTTTCTTGAGTAAGACAAACATGGAAATTTTCTACTAAATTTTCCATATTAACGTTGTGCACATTCCCCTGGTTTGCGCCAAAGCAAAGTTATAAAACTATTAAATATTTATAAAACTAGAAACCAGATATTCTTTGACCGTCGTTCAAAGACGTAGTAAATATGTATAACTCCAACGTTTATTAGTCTTGATTTTTAATGAGTTTTTTTAAATATGGTTTTATTTTCTACCAAGCAAAAAAAGTGGGTCATTCAAAAAGAATTACATTTTCACCACTTGTAAAGATGCAATCCACACATTTTTATCACTTCCAAGGAAGCTGTTTTGAACTACTTCCAAAACGAAGCCACTATATGAGCTCGGAATAAGTAATTTTTGGTAGTCGGCTTAAAGAAGCTCCTTTTAAAGGTTTTGGAAAAAAGCTGTAACATTTTAGCTAATATTTAAAATAACAGATATTTAGAAACTGTAGGTCCCATTAAGGGAGTCTCCAAATAGAATGAAAATATTAAGCTCGCTGAATGAATTCATGAGATGCAAGAGAATTTGATTTTTGTTTTGTATTTTTATAGTCTTTGTTTAGAAATCGTAGGGAATCGGAAAATTTTTGAGAAATCAACCAATTTGTATGTTCATTTGGTGCGCTTAGGGGTCATATCAATGCAATCCACTTTCATTCTCAGGCTTAAGTTTATTAGATGCCATATGTTGCCATATTATACGGAATTTAGTGCAATCGAATGAATAAAATTAGGTTAAATTTGTCAAATTGCATAGTAGGTAGCTGGAAGGACGAGGTAATGCAGTCCATTTGTATACTCAGATATAGATATAAATCTGAAAATATTCAAAATTTGGTTGAGTTCAATTCTTGAAAGACATTATCCTAAAAATACATGGGTAAAATCGGTCAATTGTTGGGAGCGCCGTTACTTAATCGATGTTTCTCAAATTTTGCAATATATGTACAATAAATATAAATTTAGTGCCGGATGCACAACAACCTCCTAAACTAGCTAGCGGAGTTTCCGACGAGTCACTATTAATGTTTGTGGACTGGCGTTGGTCTGATGGAACTCAATTCCCCTCCTATTGGTCAAAGCGGGCCGCTTCTTGGCGATTACTTCTTTCAGACAGTCTAATTACTGACTGTTCAAGGATCTAGTTATGTAACTTATAGTGGATGATTTCCTGCCAGTCCCACCAAACACACAGCAAAACCTTCCAGACGATTATTTCTGGCGATGGCCACTTTACACCGGCTCATCGTAACTCGATTACGACCGTTTTTACTTGACTATCCCATAAGTGACCCACTTTCTTCAGCACTTACCATCCGCTCCAGAAATGAGTCGATTTTGAATCGCATCAAACAACGATTTGCAGATGAAAACTCAGCCCATGAGGTTTTTTTTTTGCGCTAATTCGAGTGGCATCCCTAAATTGAGCTTCTTTTTGTATCCAATCTCATTTAAGTAATTCAAGACGGTCTTATGTGCAATCTTTAGCTCCTGGATAATTGAAACAGTGATTACATAACGATCGATTTGGCGATTTCCATGCTTCTATCGACATTTTCCACAATTCACCTTCCACAGCTTGATGCGCCGTTGATATCAAAATTACTGGAACGGAATCGTTGAAATCAAAAAAGGAAAGGAATTCACATATTTAGCTGTTACAGCTTCAGAACGCCTGGCTTGCGTTTCGTTGTTACCAAAGAAAAACTGTAAACGGCATTTTTTCTTTGCTGGTGTACATCTTTGAGAACCGCCCTACAATACTGAGTCAGGCCAATTACAAAATTGTGTGAATAGTTATTTGAATACGATATTTTAGTTTCTCACGCCATCCAGCGTAACACGATCGAAATTACACAATGAGAGGTGCAGAATATAAAGTTTTTCTGTTGGAAAAATAATGGATATTTTTTACTAAATATATTGGCTTTGCCCGTTTTCCAGTGAAAATTGTTACTTTGAATTAAAATGGGTCTTTTCGATATCTGATAACTACCACCATACATAAAGTTTAATTAAGGAGTAAATGGTACAATTATTAGAATAACCCTAAAAAGTATCATTATTCCAAAGTTGGATCCAGTTCTTGTACGGGCAGGTGTTGAACTATCGCATAAATTTTGCCAACTTGTTTCACTTGAGGCCCATAGTGTGAATTACATTTTATTGACCCATCTTCAGATAAGTGAACATAATAATATATCGGCTTTGCCTGTTTTTCCGTTGCAAATGAAAATGTTTTCGTATTTAGTAGAGAGCCCCAACACTTTTTTAAGAAACCGCCTTAATTGTGGTTATGGTTATTGAGAAATACTAGAAAATACCCATGTCTGCTAGAAAAACGGTCAAATTCGATGTATAATTCATGATAAGAGGACGCCCAGATGTCTGGCGTAATACACGCTATAGGTAACAGATATCGACCCATTAAGGAAAAAAGGAAAGAGCTGCGTCTAATGACCGTTTCCAGTATTTTTATACCAATTGCACTATTTATCCTTTCATTAAGAGCATTATGTGACGCCGTGTATAGATGCTGGAAAAAGCCATCCCATCCATTATAAAGGGTAGAGTTTACGAACAAATATAATACTAAAATCCTGTACAGAAATTTCAGCCAGATGAATTGACTTACATATACCTATACCTATATCTATATCTATACCTATACCTATACCTATACCCATACCTATACCTATACCTATACCTATACCTATACCTATACCTATACC
>JAHXMU010000069.1:1203313-1220057 GCA_019455685.1 Philornis downsi
CTATACCTATACCTATACCTATACCTATACCTATACCTATACCTATATATATATATAATATAGTATAATTAACGGCAAACGAAAACCTGAGTTAAATTTGATAATTTGTATGGGAAGTACCAGAAAGCGTGTGAATATTTGATATTTCCAAATTTTTGCAAGCATTATATCGCAATACAAAAATTTATGTTGCTACAGTCTACGAATTAAGGGTTTCAGGGAGAAAAGTGAAATTCGACCAAGTTGTATGCGGGATACTAAAAGGAGGGGTAGCAATGCCACTCATTTTCATTCTCAAAGCTAAATTTTGTTGTATTTGGAACAACTTCGTATGCAAGAGAGGATTCTGTCACAAGTTTTACAAAGCATCAGACACCAAGGCAATCGACAAAAAAATTAAACTAGGTTACTGTATTCTACCAATTAGAAAGCACAGGATAAAGTTTGGATTTCTTGAAGTCAAGTCAAGTCGAAAAATTTGTGTGAGAAGTAACAGAAAGAGAGTGGCAAAGACGCCTACTTTCATTCTCGAACTCAACTTTAATGAAACCTCAATGTTTGTCATATTTAAACGAATTTCGGTGCAACGAAATAATAAATACTCGTACATAAGCTAAATCTGTCACTTATGTGTGGGACGTACCAGAAAGGGCGTGGTGATACAGTCATTTTTATTTTCGGTATTAGGTTAATTAAACGCATGATCTGTGGCAAATATGACTGAATTTCGAGTAATTTCTTGAATAATATGAAGTTAAAAACGTATGGGTGAAATCCGTAATTTATATGGGGGCGCCAGAAAGAAAGTGGTTAATCGGATTATCTTTCCAAATTTCATTAAGCATTTCATTAAGTAGTTCAGTGGATAAAATTTCAAATATTTGATACGTTCACTTATCTGGCGATAAGTTGACATGTCGTCCACGATTCTGTGGCTCAAATGTGATCTTTTGGGATAAATTGGTCCAGGGGGAAAAAACTTGTTCATAGAAGGTCTAAACCCAATTTTCCAAAAAAGGACTCCTATTCCAATTTTGTTTAATGTTTATAACATTTAGTCGATATGTCTGGTATGGGCGGAATCAATTTTAGAATCCATTTTATTTATCTGGCGATTAGTACCTATAGAAATTTCGTCCACGCAACTTTGATCGAATTTTAGAAACGGTCATAGAACACCGTGATTGGAAGTGATAAAATTCTCTTTTATTTTTGTGTTTGAAATAAATTAGTACAAAGGTGCGGCTGTGCAATATGGAAATAATTCATTATTGTCATTGTTAAAAATACAATTCTGATTGTATAGAATGATTTCCAAAAATGAGCAAAGTCAGAGAGACCTATCAATTAGCTCACCGAATTGTTCTACTATACGTTGTATTATCTGACTGGCTGTCTGCATGCACACGTTTTCATAAATCCAAAGACGGATTCTATGATCTAACAACTGCTTAAGTGAAATCAACCTTAGCAAATTCGCAGCGTTTCTAGTGGATGTACAGGTTCGATTCCTCATTGGGACAGATGATTTTACAATTTGTTGTGCATAACAAACCAAATGTATGTAATTGATAGACAAAGCTCGCAAAGAGTTAAGACTCAGTTTCCTCATTCTCATTGTAGATATGCACGAAAGACTTGAATTTGCCCCCATTTGTGGAGTAAAATACGGGCAACAAAAGAAACTGGAAACAATTCACAATGGAAACAATAGTTCACAGTTAGTAAAAATGGAATATTACCGTGTACAATCATTACGCTTAAAAATTTCAGTTGACATAAGAACGGAAGCCTTATGATTATGCATAGCAAAGAAAGTTCATTGAATAAATTATCGAAACACTACTTTTAACCTTTAGATCTTCGTCAATTGTCAAAATTGTTATATTTGGGGTTCAAAGAATTCGCATACGATTATCGGGAAACATAACCACAATATGTTACGGTTTGTGGCGGGTTTTTGTGACTGTCAGAGCTGTTGCTGCATAAATTGTTTGATATTGATGTAGACGACAGGGGGTTTCAACAGGACGGCGAAACATTTTATACAACCCATGAAAAAATTCAATCTATATCAGATATTTTTTGGCCGTATGTTCTCCTTCATTTAGGTGATCAGAATTAGGCGGCCACTAGGCAGATTTATGAAATTCTAATTCATTTAATTTAATACCTTTAAATTTCCTTCTAAGAGATTATTCGAAACCAAAGGCTTATGCCACTTAGTCCCATAGCGAAGCAAGAATTGAAGGAGTATATTCAATTCAACTACATTTATGTAAAATGTTCGTAGAAAATTTCGACAAAAAAGTGCGTATGTGACAGAGGAACCCCATGAGCTATATCCTCGTAATCCTACCCCATAAACATAACGTTTAGATAGAAAAATTAAATTAAAAAAAAAGAAATGTGTGGTTCTATTGAAATCAAATTTTGTGTGAATTCTAGGATATCGTTTGTTGGAATGAAATATAAAAAGAAATTGGATTTACACTATACCAATGAAATATACACGGTTTTGGAGTTATGTATGTATATTTAAAATCGGATTTCATAGTACAGTTACAAGCTTAAGAATAGCAGTATAACACAAGAACAAGAAGTTGTTGGATTACTTAAATCAAAATGAATATATGTACAAATACCAGTTTGGATTTAGAAAAGGATGTGGAACTGAAGAAGCTGTGATTAATGTGGTATTTGTGATGGTTTGGATCGTGGTTTTCATAGCGTTGCAGGCTTGTTTT
This sequence comes from Philornis downsi, assembly GCA_019455685.1. Taxonomy (NCBI): domain Eukaryota; kingdom Metazoa; phylum Arthropoda; class Insecta; order Diptera; family Muscidae; genus Philornis; species Philornis downsi. The sequence continues at coordinate 1,206,061 of JAHXMU010000069.1, forward strand.
TCGATTTTTCTAAGGCACTTGATCTTGTGGATCATGATATACTGCTGGAAAAACTATCATATTATGGAATTGACGGCAAGGAATTACAACTCTTGAAAAGCTATTTATATGACAGAAAACAATATGTACAAATTTGTAAGGCAAAGAGTGAATTAGTTGATGTAAAATTAGGAGTGCCGCAAGGTAGTGCATTGGGACCACTTCTTAATTTGAAGTTGAATGGCCGGTTGTATAGGTATATGTTTGCAGATGATATATGTTTATTTTATCCATATAAATATGATCTGGCTCTAAAAACCATGATGGAGAGAGACATATCATTAATTTTTGAGTTTGCGAAAATAAAGAAATTAGTACTTAATGCAACCAAAACTAAACTAGTTCGGTTTAGACCACGCTCACATGGAATGGAAAACAATTTCAGTATTTTTGTTGATGGTACGGAAGTTTCTGAAGTGAAGTACCTGGCTGTGACATTACAAACTAATTTAATCTGGGAAAGTCATATCACCAATGTTAAGAACAAAATTGCTCCTGCTATTGGCATTTTATATAAATTAAAATACATTTTGAATAGAAAAACTAAGCTACTTGTTTTCAACTCACTCATTCAAAGTCATTTAAACTATTTAGCAATTGTATATGGTCACAAAAATACTGTTGCTTTAAAAAGTTTACAGCGCATGCAGAATAAGGCACTTAAAAATATGTTTGATTTACCAATCGCATACCCAACCTTATCGCTCTATGAGGATATAAACGTTCCTGTATTGCCTATCCATGGATATGCAGAATGATTGAATTTTCACAAAATCGAAATTGTAATAATTTGAAAGTTGTGAGGTGTAGATTAGAGACCACTAAACAGCGTATAGAATATTTGGGTATTTTTCAATACAATAATTTACCAATGAGCATTAAAAATGTAAATAAAATATCTACATTTAAAAAGAATGTGAAGGATTACTTAAAACAAAATGTGCAGATGCTTCTTATGTAATTCCAATGTTTCAAAAAATTATGAACTCTTTACTAATTAATTAACAGATATTAATTAATTAATAAATATTATATTGTTATATATTGTACAGAATTTTAAATAAACATCGTGATAGGACTGTTTTCAAAAAAAAAAAAAAAAAAAAAAAAAAAACTAATGCCACCACAAAAGAACATTCAATAGAACTATACCGATAATACGATCTTCTCACGATTCTCACTTAGAAACACTTCTCCATTCAATTTCTGGTCTATTGAAGTACAATCCTATATACGATGCCTTTCGGCAGTAGTCTTTGTAATTGACATTTGTGCAATTAGTTCTACACACAATATTATTATTACATAGTTAATTGTAGACTGTATTCAATATTCAATACTACATTTCAATATCTGTCCTCAGAATTTTTGGGATCCTACCCATACCCTTAAATGAGACTGGTTCCCGCATTGTAAGCATGCACTTTACCTACGATCCCAAACAAATTTCACTAGATGAAATTTGTGCAGCCGCATGTGCAACTATCGAGATGTTAATAATAAATGATCCATATGCCTGCATTAATGGCATTGTCTCAATCATCGACTTGAGACATGTATCAATAAACCATGTTTTGCAATTAACACCGATGTTTGTAAAGAATATGCTTACGTTTCTTGAAAAATTTATACCGCTCCGCTTAAAAAGGTCCCATATCATATATGAATCAGCGATTGCTCAACGAATGATAAATACAATCATGCCCTTCATATCTCCCAAGTTAAAGCAAAAGGTAAGGAAGAATATCACTAATTCCCATCAACTGTTCCCGTTGTGATAGTTTCAAAATTTCTATTTCAGATAATTTTCTGCAGCTCGGTGGAGGAATTGCAAAAACATATCCCTGTCCGGTATTTGCCCCAGGAATACGGCGGTGAAAACAGTTCAATACCAAAGTCTGCGGCTGAAATTGTTGCACGTCTTGTACAACATAGGGATTATTTTAAAGAGAATAAGCAATATGTTTGTGATGAAAGTTTACGGCCTTGTAAACTCTCGCACTGTGAGTCATTTGGTGTCGGAGGCTCTTTTCGAAAAATTTCTTTGGATTAAGAGGGTAAAAATTGTCATAGGAAATAATGAAATCAATATTAACAATAAAAATAAATAAATAATTGATTATGTGCTGAAATGTATGAAGTCATCAAACAATTTTCCGTATATAAGTTCTCGGTGTTTTTTTTTTATAAAAATGCAACTTTACTATGAAAACATGTTTACAAATTTCAGCGTTTCCAGGTAGATTTTAACGGGCTTGGATACGTGAGGGCGAGTGTTGTTATGTTGAAGAATCACTTTTTCGTGCATCTCTGCGTATGGTGGACGTTTCTTGGGTAGAGCTCGGCTCAATCGCATTAATTGAAGTCGGTACCGATCCCCAATGATGGTTTCGCTTGATTTCAACAGCTCGTAATAAATAACACCGACCTGGTCCCACCAAATACAGAGCATAACCTTCACAGCGTCGGACGAGGCGACTACGTAGAAGCATGACTGGGCAGCTCTCATAACTTCCTTTTTTTTGGATTACCGTAATGAATCCATTGTTCATCACTCGTTACAATATGGTGAAGATAACGCTTACTTTTTTGTCGCTGAAGCAGTTGTTCGCAGACGAAAAAACGACGCTCAACGTCCCTTTGCTTCATCTCAAAGGAACCCAAATTCCTTGCTTTTGAATCACTTCCAACGCATGCAATCGCTTGGAAATGGCTTGGCAGGTAACTCCTAATACTGAAGCAAGCTCCATCTGCATTTGACACGGATCCCCATCAAGCAATGTCGTCAATTTAGTGTCTTCGAAGGTTTTTCGTCTTCCTTCAAGCGAACGGTCGTCAACATCAAAATCATTGTCTTTAAAGCGATGGAACCAATCTCGACATGTTGTTCCATTTAAAGGAACATCTCCGTAAACATTTTGAGGCTCTCGATAAGCTTCAGCAGCCGTTTTCTTCGATTGAAAGAAGAAAATCAATACTTCCCGCATATGACGATTATTTGGCACAAATTTTTCTAACTAACAGAATATGACGTGACAAGAAAATCACCATTTTGTGGAGGCGGTATGTTTACCATATGCCTAAACTTGGCTCACGACGTATAGGTTATGGCAGAATCGACTAGCATTTACAGATAGCGCCATCTATTGACAAACAGCGGAAACTTACTTGAGCACCTAATACATGCGTAATACATTATATATTCCGTCAAAAAAAAAAAATACAAGATATTGAGTCAACTTAAAAGAATTGGCAAAATAGTTTTTATCGCAAAGTTGGCACAATTGTCTCTGTACATTTGAGCGTGACCTGTCATTTAGCCTATTTGCAGTGCCCGATTTTGTCAGTATATCCCTTGTGTGTTTTGCGATTATTACAATGTCAAATTTCGTATGCCGATAGCTGAAAATGCTACAGAAGGCTTACGGTGGATCGACTTCGTCAACAACATGTGCATACGATATGCGTGGCACAGTGAATTCAAAAGCTGTCGAGATTTGGTGGAAGACAAAATGAAGGAAGTGGTGATTGAAAATCGTTATTTAAATATGAGTAAGATAGCCGTTGAATTTGCAGTCTTTTTCCTTTATTTTACACGCTTGTTTGGCTAAGAAATGTGTTGGCACTCGTCAAGTTCCGAAAGATCTGAACTCAATCGCGATGACCACAAACCCAACAAATATCATCAAACAACAGCCGTGATCCTTTGATTTGGTTCCAATTGACTTTTCTTCTCTTTCCAAAATTTAAATTACCATTCCGAAGCACCCGCTCTTAGTAGGCAGAAGACACAAAAGAGAATTCGAAGCGAGAACTGAAATATTTTGCGATGTTTTGATGATTGTTTTAACGATTGGATTACTCTTTGTCACAAGTGTATTTGTAAGAAGGGGTTATTGACGGGTCCAAATGACTTTTCTTCTCTTTCAAAAATTTAAATTACCATTCCGAAGCATCCGCTCTTAGTAGACAGAAAACACAAAAGAGAATTCGAAGCGAGAACTGAAATCTTTTGCGATGTTTTGATGATTGGATTACTCTTTGTCACAAGTGTATTTGTAAGAAGGGGTTTTTGACGAAACTTTGGACTAAACAATTTATTGTGAAAATAATGTACTAGAAATACTTGGAAAAATCAAAAAATCATTGGTTATCGATCGTTAAATGTTATTTGTAACGATTATTTCTGTTTTTTTACTATATCACTCAAAAACGAAGTTGTGTTATTTCTGATTTTTAATTTATCTATCCAACAGAGGGATATCAGAATAATTGATTAATCAGTTAACCCGATTCAGATTAATCCTGACCCAGATTAATCAATTAATTAATTAATTATACATTTAAATTAATCATATTAACGATCAATAATAGTTTTGTTTGTTCAAAATGCATGATTAATTGATTAATGGAACAACTGAATGATCAAAATTGACTGCGAATGTCGTATTTCATATTTTGTAACGAGTTTTGTAACTAATTGACACATTAAAAACATGTTGCTCGCATATTTATTTTTTATTGTTCTCGTATATAAAATATTTGCATTCTGAATAAATTATTCAAATTTGATTTAAAAAAAATTCAAATTATTTTATTAATCAAATAATTTTATTATTCTGCAAGCTAACCGCACAGACAGGCGTCGCTCAATCGACTGGAACACATTTGGTCAAAAGATAAGTGACACTTTAAGCACCTTCTTCTGGGTGTTATATTCATGTCGCATTAATATAATACTTCCTATGTTTCGGGTAAATTTATAGTTACTTAGTGAATTTTATTTTATTACACACAAAATAAAAATCAACTTCATCAGTTTCATCGATGATAAGTAAAAGTATCGTAAAGATCATAATTTCTTGTGGCCATTTAAGTCTTTAAGTCATAAAAGTCTTTTACCTCATTCGACATTATTGTTATTGCGAATAAAACAAATGTATATGTATATATATATGTATAGTAGGAATAGTTTTTGGTTTTTCCCCAAAAAATCGTTACTTATTCCACCAAATCTATTTATTCAGCTTGAACGTGTACACAATATACCTGCCCAAAGATTTTTCCTATACCTCAAAGCATTTTAAATATCCGTCTTTACGCTGCGATTCACGTTGACTCTCTCCAACCAACTCAATACAGTGTCCCCACAACGGTATTATGGGCTTTAGAAATAGCCATAAGTCAGGTGAATACGATAGTTGAGTTGAGCAGCGAAATTAGTTGAATTTTTGGCAAAAAACTCACAAAGAGTCAATGCAGAGTGAGATGATACATTATCGTGATCAAAATCGGCTCCTTGATTGTCGCAATACATAATTGTGGAATTGGATACACATTCAACAAACCTCATCTCCTGCATAAGGCTTCTTTGGAATGCCACTTCTTTAGCATTCTGACACAAAGCAATGTATTCTGCCTCCGTAGAACTGGATTCCCAAGCTACTAATCCGTCACTAAAACACAAAGCGTATTCACTATACGATTTACTGTCGTTGATATCTGCTCCCCAATCCGAATCTGTGTAGTAAGAGAGCTCTTTATTTCCATCAGTATACTCTATTAAGCATTTTGGGTGACATTTCAAATATTTGAGAATATGTTTTGCAGTCACAAAATAGTCTTTGAGAGGATGTGAACAAAATTGCGCTAGACGAAATACAGGGTGTGAGATATCAGGTCTCGATATGACCGCTAAGTACATTAATTCTCTGACTAGCGATTGAAAGCTCTTTATATCGCACATTTCATCGCAGTTTAGTTCATCGCATTTTTTTTTTAAATTGTCCCGGCTGCCAAAGGTGTTGAGACTGGCTTACACTTCGTCATGCCCCATTCTTCCAGCAGCTGTTCAACATATCAACATTGATGAATTAAAATTTCTCCTCCATCCTCACGCTCAATCTCCATTCCTAGATAAAATGAGATTGCACCTCGATCAATAGCTTCTATGTTTTTGTTGAGGCTAGAAAGTATTGATACTTTTTGTTGATTCTTTGTGGACATGGGTTGCTCTTCTGTCGCCACATTCCAAAGATCAATCGTAATTAGGAGACTTTTCATTTGTACACATCATACTCCATAATTGCCTCCATTTAGGTTCTCAATTTGTGCCAAATGTCGCGACATATTACAATTTATTTCCGTGTACTTATTTAATTATTATTTCCAAACAAATCGAATTTCCAATTTCAGACTAACTGAAATTACTCACAAACGGCGTGTGGGACTGGGTCTATAACCATTGTTGATTCTAGTTTTTATTCGACTAAATTTTAAATATAAAACAACGTAGTACAATGATGCTTGTAGAATAATCTTAGCCTACTACGAAACAATATGAAATTATTAATACAGGTGGATTATTATCAAAGTATAAAATTCAAATATTCTGACACGTACAAGGCGGTCACAAAACTACCCGGCCTAACAAAGAAGACACAAAAAAGTTGGTAACAATTTTCTTTTTTTTTTCAACATAATCTCCTTTTAGCTTGATAAACATTTCCCAGTGATATTCAATAGCTTCAATACCCATACTCTAACTCTTTATTGTTGGCAAATCTTTTACCACCGAGCCATGTTTTTAAGTTTGGAAATTGAAAATAGTCCCAGGGAGTTAAATCTGGTGGATAAGGTGCGTGATGAAGCATTTCAAACTTTAATTCATTAATTTTATCCATCGCAATAGTGGATATGCAAACTGGAGCATTGTCTTGATGAAACAACACTTTCTTTCTCGCCAAATGCAAACTTTTCTCCATAATTTTCACCTAAATGCTGGAATAAATTAGCATAATATTCACCGTAGATGATTTTTTTCTTTCTGGAGGTAAGCAATAAAAATAATCCCATGCCCATTCCAAAAAAACACACGCCATGACCCTGCCTATGGATGCAACCGTCTTTGCCTTCTTTGGACACGATTCTCCCACTCCAGTGCAGCGCTTTGACTGTTCCTTTGTGTCAGGTGTGAAGTGGAGGGCCCATGTCTCATCCATGGTTATAAATCGACGCAAAAATGCGATTTATTGCGGCTTTATGTTTGGCTATCATTCTACTGAAATATCCTCACGACGTTGTTTTTGCTCTATCGAAAGCAAGCGCGGCACCCATCTTGCGTACAGCTTTCTCATCTTCAAATTTTCGGTCAATATATGATGTATAACATTTTTTTAATGCCTATCATTTCAGCTAGCTCACGTACCTTCAGCCAAGGATCATCCAATACAATTTTGTAGTTTTTCTTAACCATGCCAGGCGTGGACATCTCAATTGGTCGATCAGTATGATGTGCGTCTTGGCAGCACTTACGGCCTCGTTTAAAATCTGTTATCCACTATTTTTTTTTAACGAAGGAGCAGACTCATCAAGAGTAGAATCTAGCTCGACTTTAATATTGGTTACACTGAGTCCTTCCAAATGGATATGTTTAATTATATGTACATAAAGGTGACTAATGTTTACAAATTCATTAAGATCATTTATAAAAATACTAAACGACGTGACGCCTTGAACTGAAAACATATGTGTTATGAGGTTGCCACTTTTCACCGAAATAAATTTTTCAGACTACTGGCACCATCTATACGTAAATCTGGACTATTTTTGCGAATGACTTCACGCTCCAATAATATTCCTTGTCGATATTGATTGATGTGTATAGTTGACCTTATGTTGATTTGTGTTCTGTATAATTTGGTTCCGCTCGAGGTCATAGAGTGAAATTGGACAACAAGGTTGGTTGTTTTATATAACATTTCCTAATATTTCGATTGACTCTGTCAATCATCTTCAGGTGTATCGAGACATTTATGAAGACATTATAAGCATTAAACAAAGAGTAAAACACATTCAACAAACATTTCCTCCCTTTTTGTAAAATCGCCACTTAGTCAAAATTAGGTGCGTAACTGTACAGTGGGCTGCGAGGGTGGTTTTTCATTCAATTGGTCTTTTTGATCCGATTTGTGCGATGCTAATCTTGTCTTTAATTGTGTCTTTGTAACACCAACATATATGTTCTGGCATATGTTGGACTTGCCCCTATCGCATTTTATTTTGTGAATTAAATTAGATTTATCCTCGTTCTTTATTTTTGATTTTGTTTTTGTAAATAGACAGTTTGGCCCGGCGAATAAAACTCAGAGTGCACAATAAATACCACGATAATCGAAGAAAACCGTCCGCATAACCTCAATTTCTGATCGACTTTGGCATCTTTTGGGCCTTATGTCGCCATAGGCTCGATGTTTTCCTGACTCATTAGATGTTTTTGGATATTAAACAGAGATCCAAGTGTCATCTCCAGTAATAATGCACGCTGTGGTTTTTACTCGTATTTTCGAAAAAAATTAGTGTTTCTGATACCAGTCTAGATTTGGCGCTTTTAAAGGCCAAAATGTCTTTTAAAATTTAATTGGCTGATCCCTTTGGTTACCACCAAGGTCTTTAACTATAAATGGATGGCTTGCGACTTTAGCTGTAAAGGTGGTTGATCGTCCGAAGTGCTCTTCGCCTTCAACTCGTTCTCTCGTTCTCTGCATCCTTTAAACTGTTTATGCCGCTTATTCTTTCTAATAAAGTCATTTCACCGAAAGCCTTTTGCAACATTCTAAACATTTCCGTTGCAGAAATTCCACTTTGTACACAAAATTCAATGTAACTTTTACGCTGAACAAAATCTCACATTGCAAAAATTGTGGAAATCACGTTTTGCCTCGTACAAAACTAAACGTAGCTCCTACATTAATGATATGGATAAGATTTGATACACTTTGATAACTTAGAAACAACAATATTTCTGTGATTCGATATATTTGTTTATAATAATTCCACCTGAAAATTGTAGTCTGATTTGGTGGACATAGCAACACATAACTTCTACATCGACTAAAAAGCTATTTTACGCAGCTTTTTAGATGAATGTAAAATTGTTGGAAAACTACTGCCAGCAATTTTTGTAATGACAATTTTGTAATGACTTATTAACAGAAGCGAAAAGCCTACAACCAATTTAAAATTGTACGAATTTTTGCCTACACAAATAAAGCTGCTTGCCGATTTTCGGTTTCAATTTAGAATATTCTGCACTCAGTGACGTAGCTAATACTCGTACATAGACAATATTTCAAACAAATACTTTCTTTCATTTCGTAGGAATGAAAGCACAAAACATTTACTTGTGCTATTGCAAATTCATTAAAGAAAATGGGAAAACATTTTAACAAAGGAAAAACAAAAGCTCGTGTACAACTATTATACCCTCTGTCATAGGATGAGTGATATATCTGTGGTCACAATCCATAACAGCCTAAGTCTGTTTTTCAATATTTTCAGTACAGGAGTTTAAAGTTTTGAATCTTCACTGAAAATCAGGAGAAGGTGTTTTTTGGAAAACTTTGCTACAGATTCCAAGGAAACGAATTTCTTTCCTTAGTTGTTAACAAAAAATAGTTGTTTATTCTCGCAGTCAAAAGATATTATCGAAAAAGACACTTAGGCTCTTAAGAATTGTTGAACGAAACAAAGTCAAAAAGTTCAAGTTGAGTTAGGCTATTATTCCAGATTAAATAAAAAACTTTAAGTTTGGAGAAAGACCTTAACTCAATTTATGTTTATCAAAAAACGAAATTGTAATTCGGAATAAGAGCTTAACTCAAGTTAGGAAAATAAAATTGTTTCTTTATTTTTTTGGATTAACGACTTAAGTTGATTTAGGCAATGATGAAAAAATAATGTTTATATTTGTTGTAATCCTAAATTGACTTAGGCAGTTATGCCAAAACAGTCATTTAGAAAAATGACTTAAGCTATTAGGTTTTTTAGGATTAATTGCCTTTCTAGAAGAGATACAAACATGAACAATTTAGAGCAAATAAATTTAGATACGCTGAATACGATGGTGCTAGTAACTCAATTGTGTCCTAACTCGAGTTAGGCTGTTACGGGTTGTGACCACAGATATTAAGCTTGGCATTCCGTTTGTAACAACTAGTAGAAATACTCATCCCACAATATGCATTTTTAGCCATTGTAAAAATTTATATAGACATAATATTTTAAGTAGGAAAACTCCACCTCTACAGCAGAGGATATTTTAGATTTGAGGAGCAGAAATAATCATTCGCATAATTTTTATGATTTCCTGACAATGGATGTATTGAAGGGTGATTTTTTTAATCGTAGTTTTTTTAAAAATCGAATAAAACAATCAAATTTGGATCATATAATAAAATTTTTTATTGGAATCAATACTATTTAATTTTTAAAGATAATTTCATGTAAATGTTGTCCGCGGCTCCGTCTCAAAAAGTTCATTCGGAAGGTCCAATTTTTCGTCACTTTTTCAAGCATTTTGGCTTGTGTTCCACGGATAACGCGTGTTATGTTACCCTGCAACGCTTTAATAGTGTTCGACTTGTCCACGTAGACTAACGACTTGACATAACCTCACAAGAAATAATCAAGAGGCGTTAAATCTCAAGATCTTGGGGTCCAACTCACAGGGCCAAATCGAGAGATAAGATGCCCACCAAATTCAGCCCTTAACATATCCATTGTTTCAAGAGCAGTGTGGCATGTTGCACAGTCCTGATGAAATCATATGTCAACCAAGTTCAACTCAGCCAATTGGGGCAAAAAAAAAAATCGCGTATCATGGCTCGATATCGTTCGCCGTTGACGGTAACCACGGTCGTCTTTGAAGAAAAATGGACCAGCCCATAAACCACACCAGACTGTCGTTTTTTCGGGATGCATCGGTAATTCATGTATGGCACGTGGCTGTTCATCACTCCAGATGCGACAGTTTTTGCTTGCGTAGGTATCCGTTCAGCAAGAAATGAGCCTCATCGCTGAATACAATTTTACGATGAAACAGCGGTTTTTCATTAAGCTTTTGTAAGGTCCATCCATTCACCAAAAACTAGACGTTGTGATAGGTCATTCGTCATTCCATGATGAAATGGCAGAGTATACTGTACACTTTTCACTTTTCGCAGATGACGTTTGGATGCCATTACCAACCAGTGCTGCCAACCTGAAAAACTTGAATTTTAAAAAAATCACCCTATATTAAAAAAGAGAGCTAAAAAATACTATGTTTATAAACATGTATCGTATATTATGTGACGGCAAGTTAGGTACTGTCCACAACGCCTTGAATTGTCGTACATGTGAACGATCTCAGCACAGTGGGGAAAACATTAAGCAATAGCTCTACCTACAATTTGATCTCATTATACAAGGGTGGTGACAAACCTAGCCGACCTAACAATAACAATGCTGTACGATGTTCCACCAGCTATTCATGTGGAAAATGGTAAGCTGTCGACACAAAGTAATTGTCATTTTATAGTGGTGGGAGGCCTCTGTGGTGAAGCAAACTTAAACGCCATCAAGACCGATGGAAAATAGTTAGTGGAGAATGGTTACCTTCCAACATTGAAAGCTTGACAATACCCGAAAACTTCACGATGATAGCTGTTCGTCCATTAGAAAACAATTCAGAAGTAATTCTGCTCTTGCAGTATAAACCTAGAAAGAAATTCGCCCTTGAGCCGAAGGTTATCGAAGTGAGTGAAACCGATACAGAGTTTGAGTGGCTGACACTAGTTTAGCCTGCTATAATGAACAAAACGCATATAATCCTTTATGCCTACAACGAGAAGCTCAATGACTTGGTCAACTACCTTCGTAAAGAAACGGATGGCAACTTAGTGACATGCTTCTTAATCGACGATATTAGAGCGCCCGCATTTAGATAGCTGATCTTTTTTACGCCAGACAATACGCTTTTAGGCTGTCCATAAATATTTATCGCAATGTGTGTGTTTTCTCTACTATTAGTTAAAAATACACATTTTTAGTAATACGTCAAACAGAAAAGGATTTCTTAACCGTTGAATACCTGAAACTGAGGGTTTTAGCCTTTTTGTAACTATGCTTCTGATTGTAGATTCCAGAAAGACTAATTTGGCTAATATTTCCTCAAAATCAGCGAATTTGATTCCTGCACAATTCCTACTTTTTCCTATTCTTAATTCCTAATTTTTCGCTCTCAAATGTGTTTTACGAAAAAACCGCAAAAGTTCGTTTGAAATTTTCTCAAAATTGGATATCTTGTTCAATTCCCGGATTTTCTCCAATTTTATACCATTTTGTAGTTGTAATAGACTAGAATTTTCATAAAAATCCTCACACAAATACACATTTCGCTGTTGTTTACATAGAAATGTTTAAGACATCAGAAATTGCAACTTTTAATCTAAATTTGCTGCAAGAGCCGTTCGATTTACTGCAAATTTTACACATAGTATTTTTAGACTAAGTAGAAATAAGTGTATTAGAAACAAACCAGAAAATTTCAAAAGTGAGTGACACTGCCAGTGACAGACTTCCCCCAATTTCGAGCTAGACTTGAATACAAGACGACCTCTATCGTCCTCTCAACAAGCACAGAGGCAGAAGGACGGGCATAGAACGACATTGATTTTTACTACGCTTAACCTTATGTATAATACACGTATTGTGGCTTAATGGCTTTCTTGGTTTTTGTTGTCACGAACGATATGTCCAACTACGTACACTTCCCCATCCTATGGTAGGGAACTTGAAAACTGGGTGAGTTTTTGAAATTCTAAATACGTTAACACATTTCTGCTCATTTAATGATATGTTTTACCTCTACTGAACAACTGTGCTTTCACATACAAAATTCATAATCTTTTCTAATCACTACTTTAGCGATGACCTTAGAACTTAGGAAAAAACAATTTTTAATATCAATATTATTTTTTTTTTTTTTGCTTTTACTCAAATAAAAATACTAAGCAACGTGACGTCTTGAAACTGAACTAAGGTTGCTTAACTAATGTACATATATTTTGCAAGCGCAACTTTGTTCGCTGTTACATTAAACTGTTGTTTGCTCCAGAACTGTTTTTTTATAAGACTGGTTTGTTGAAAATAATAGATTTCATAAAACCGGTTTTGTTTCGCCAAATGTTTTTAATCCACACTAAAATATAAAATGACCCTTATTAATATGCATCAGCTCTCTGAGAAACGTGACTTCCCGCTCAATTCGTGGAAGATCTGACTGACAGTTCACAATTTTATTGCTAACGGTTAACATGGCTCAGATAAAAACGCTTAGTGCCGAGTTGCAACAAATCGCAAATACTGAATTGGGCGAAGTTCCCTCGCGAATACCTGAGGACTTGCAGGCGTTTAAACTATGGATTCAGCAGCAGCCTCATCTGAAGCCCCGCACCGACGATCAGTTTCTCATACAATTCCTGCGTGGCTGCAAATACAGTCTGGAGAGGGCAAAAGAAAAACTCGATCGATTTTATACATTGAAAACCAAGTATCCGAAAATGTTTAGAGTTTGTGACATAAATGATCCGAAATTTCAGGAAGTACAAAGTTTGGGGTGAGTGTTAAATTGGCTGCAAATCGGGCAAATAGGAAATAATATTGTGACAAATTGTTTTGAAGTTTTATATTAGCATCATCTGCCATCACAGTTTATTTACTATTCTTTTAGCCTTTTAACAGTCTACAGTCCAACAAAGGTCATTGAAACCTTAATCAATCCACAGCTTGTTTTATAGTTTATATTTGTTGTTCAGTGTGTGTCGAATGTGTTTTGATTTGTTATTAATGGAATCTTGACTTGCATATAAGTTAATTCTTGAGTAGCGAATATTGAGAAGAACTGATAAACATTTGGAAGACAATACTACAACCGGTATGGGACCATCATCGACTGATATGACTCCGCAATAAATTCGAATTTTAAGCATATTTCATTTTTTAAGCTAATAACCGCACCATACAAATAAATCGTATCAATTTCACTTTGTGGCTATAATAAACTACAGTTTTTATTAGAATTTGATAAACATTTATATACAGGGTTGCCCATATTCGACGGACCCATGTTTTTTAAA
>JAHXMU010000069.1:1229879-1260002 GCA_019455685.1 Philornis downsi
TTTTTTTGGACACGATTTTCCCATTGCAGTCCACTGCTTTGACTGTACCTTTATCTCAGGTATAAAGTGGTGGACCCATGCCCCATCTGTGGTTATAAATCGACGACATTCTACTAAAATATCTTCACAACACTATTTTTGAGCCATTGAAAGCAAGCATGGCACCCATCTTGCGCACAGCTTTTTCATCTTCAAACGTTTGGTCAATACACGCACCTTCAGCCAACGATCATTCAATACTATTTTGTGGATTTTCTTAAAAGTGTCTGCGATGAACACCCCAATTGGTCGACCACAACGGTGTCCATCTTGGCAGTTCGTACGGTCTTGTTTAAACTCTGCTACCCAATATTCTACAGTCGTAAACGAAGGAGCAGACTCCCACGGAGTAGAATTTAGCTCAGCTTAAATATTGGGTTGGACTAAAAACTTTCAAACGGAAATGTTGAATTACATAACGGTGACCAATTTCTTTTATGTTTAAAAATTCACTGAAGTCGTTTACTTTTGATGGCTCAAATAAAAATATTAAAAATCGTGGCGCCTTGAAACTTAAAATATATGCTTCATAAGGTTCCCACTTTTTTCCAAACTACTAGCACCATCTATATGTCAGGTCTGTCAATTTTGTACTTCATACTTTTTAACAGCATCGTTGTAATTGCGGCAGTGATTAGTGAAAGGTAGTAAGAATATTGTTGAGTGCACGTTTCATTAGAAAATCAAACTACCCGCATATACTGTACAATGAATTTTTCAGTTTGAAAAATGTCTTCAAAGAAAATTGAATTCAGTTTTTCAGCTTTTTAAAAATTGTCATCCAACAGACTATAAAAAAAAATAACAGACACTTTTCTATACAAAAAGTACCCTCAAAAAGTGTTCACCATTTCCTTCGTTAAAAGATTATTCCAGGGTATTTTTCCAAAGTGCAATCCTTCTCTATATAAAAAGAGGAACCAATACCATCGCCATAATAATACTAATAATAAGCGCCATCCATAAGACTGCTCTGCATGAAATGAATGTCTTCCCACACAACTTTCTACAACGAAAAGTTGCATCCAAAATATGGAAAGCGTGGAAAGTATCTTCGATGGCGCTTCTCTATATGAATAATGTTATCCAAGACATAATAAATTTTATAAAAATTTTATGAAAAATTGTCAATAATACCACTTTTTTATATAAAAATTGCCCCTTGGAGTTTGAACTTGTCTTTGTCAATAGCGTCATTCATATGAAGCAATTTTCTTTTCTACAAAGTAAAGAGTTTTCAGAAAAAATACATTTGTTTTCACGACTAAATAGCATACGGAAATATAACTATATTATAAACTTACTCAAATTACCATTAGCATGAATTGCAGTCAATTAAAGATACACCAAAAAGAAATTGGAAGCACTTCAAAAGAGAGACCATTTTCATTAGTGATAAGATAACTCCAAGTGGCGTTTCCCTATTTCTAGCACAAGTGCTTCTAAATGGATTCAAATAATACAAATATGTATACTACTGGAAAGATGTAACAGTAACGTTACTTTCGGAAAAACAATGTTTTGAAGTGATGAAATATTTTTCTTTCAATAGGAAACTGCCTTTCCTTGGAATTCCTAATACAATATAATGCCAGAAATACATAACAGCACTACATAAGCGGTACTGAAAGTTAGCAAAATTGCAAGTAAAGGGTGATTTTTTAATCGTAGTTTTTTTAAAAATCTAATAAGACACTCAATTTTGCATCACATATTAAAACTTTTTATTGGAATCGATAAACTGGTCTGTGCCATTTAATTTTTAAAGATAATTTCATGTAAATGTTGTCCGCGGCTCCGTCTCAAAATGTCCATAAGGAAGGTCCAATTTTTCGTCACTTTTTCGAGCATTTTGGCCTGTATTCCATGAATAATGCTTGTTATGCTATCCTGTAAGGCTTAAATAGTGTTCGGTTTGTCCACATAGACTAACGATTTGACATAACCGCACAAGAAATAATCAAGAGGCGTTAAGTAACAAGATCTTGGAGGCCAACTAACAGGGCCAAATCAAGAGATAAGCTGCTCACCAAACATATCCATTGTTTCACGATTAGTGTGGCATGTTGCACCGTCCTGATGAAACCACATGTCAACCAAGTTCAACTCAGCAAATTCCTTGTGATTGAGTAACACATGCCCAATCGCGATAGTCATTAACACTGGTCGCTACGGCTGCAATATTTTCTTCGGTACGCACTCTATGCATGCGAGTCGACGGTTTCATGTCCAACAAAGTAAACTTGGTGCGAAATTTGGAGATAACAGCACGAATTGTTGATTCAGCAGGTCGATTATGACGACCGTAAAATGGTCGTATCAAACGATGCACATTTGCCACAGAGTACGAATTTTGATAATAAATTTCAACGATTTGCAATCGTTTGTTAGTCTTTGCATGATAAAATGGCAGTGTATACTGTACACTTTTTACTTTGACAGATGACGTTTGGACGCCATTACCAACCAGTGCTGCCAACCTGAAAAACTTAAATCTTAAAAAATTATCCTATACTTACATCCTACAGCAACCCAATGTTCAATTTATTGGTGCTTTAGTTAAATTTGCATAACAACTGGTTGAGTGATGTTTGGTATGTAATGTTTTTTCTGGGGAATAGACAAAAAAAGACTTTAGTACAATTTTTAAAAGTATCCATTTCCTAAGGTTGGATAAAGTTAAGTTTTTTCTACAGAATGAATGGACAAGTCAAAAATTTAGAATAACTGCGCCCACAATCAGCTCCTTAAAATGTTTATGAGTTGGGAAATCCCTTATATCTGTGGTCACAACCCGCAACAGCCTAACTCGAGTTAGGACACAATTGAATTATTAGCACCATCGTATTCAGCGTATCTAAATTTATTTGCTCTAAATTTTTCATGTTTGTATCTCTTTTAGAAAGGCAATTAATCCTAAAAAACCTAATAGCTTAAGTTATTTTTCTAAATGACTGTTTTGGCATAACTGCCTAAGTCAATTTAGGATTACAACAAATATAAACATTATTTTTTCATCATTGCCTAAATCAACTTAAGTCGTTAATACAAAAAAATAAAGAAACAATTTTATTTTCCCAACTTGAGTTAAGCTCTTATTCCGAATTACAATTTCGTTTTTTGATAAACATAAATTGAGTTAAGGTCTTTCTCCAAACTTTAAGTTTTTTATTTAATCTGGAATAATAGCCTAACTCAACTTGAACTTTTTGACTTTCTTTCGTTCAACAATTTATAAGAGCGTAAGTGTCTTTTTCGATAATATCTTTTGACTGCGAGAATAAACAACTATTTTTTGTTAACAACTAAGTAAAGAAATTCGTTTCCTTGGAATCTGTAGCAAAGTTTTCCAAAAAACACCTTCTCCTGATTTTCAGTGAAGATTCAAAACTTTAAACTCCTGTACTGAAAATATTGAAAAACAGACTTAGGCTGTTTTGGGTTGTGACCACAGATATATCAATATAGCAAGCAATATTCCGGCGTACATTGATCTGAATTAACGAAATAGTCGTAAACATTTTGCATAAATCCTGAATACGCATAGTCTCACTGGTCCAGGTCTTGTATGGGTAAATTTTGTCCTGGTCAAGCGATTTTTCCTATGGCTATCAAATACTTTTGTGCGAAATCTAAAGCGATTTGTTTCTTAACTTGTTTACAGACACTCGGATGGACGGACATGATTAAATCGATAAAGATTTAATATTATTCATTTATTGGTTGCATAAATTTCAGAAAGAACTCATACCGATATAGAGCAAATAATGAGTTAGCTGTTCAACAAGTATCAGAATCACAACTTCCCCCTCACACTGGCTAAAGCTCTGGCAGATAAGAATAAAAACAAACACTCGAAACACACACAAACACACACACACATACAAATTTCTTTAACCTTTTATTAACCGAATTTTTGAAAACATGTGCAGTAAATAAAACATTTATTTACACTAGTAAATAAAACATTTTATTATTTGTTTTTTTTTTCTTTCTTTTGTTTTAGCACAACAAATAATTCAACCTCAGTAGAATTTGAAAATTTTGCACATTTCAGTAGAACAGGTTGCTCAAACAAACAGTTGTCGAGTTCCAAGAAATCAGGCTATACGAGTAGGTGTGAACGACTTACGTTTCTTTTGTGACAATTTTATGAAGGTATAATTAAACAATTTCGTTGCGGTCTAAATGCTGTATTTGGTAGTTAATAGAAGTTTTTTTTTAACTCACTGATTTTAACTGTCGTCCTATAGGAGCTGAAGAAGCCTAGAATTTTTTTTTTTTTGAGAGAAATGCATTATCTAAAGAATTTGGGTCCATCGTCAATGGTGGAGACTTTCAGTAGTGGTATTACATGTATAGGCAAATATATTATGTATCACATTCCAATAATATAATGGTTGCCTTGGCTGGATCGTGGATCATGCAGGAATCAAAATGGGCTAACATGACAGATCTTCGATGATGAACTTAATAGGAAAGAAAACCACTTCAAATCTTGGTGTGACAGAATGAACAACAACGTAGAGACCGCAATGCTTGGCATCATTTATTATGAGTGGCAAAAAAACTGACATTATGATCGGATTGACAACAATTACGCACTCTTCATACGCACTCTTCTTATGCCAATGTTGAAGAATGCAATACAAGCATTGGAAATAAGAATTTCTTATACATATCTCGGGTTTTTCTTCTTCTCTGTTTCAAAAGTAAAGTTAAATAAAACTCACATAAAACGATGATTTAGATGAAACTTTTGTTTCGTTATAATACTTTGACCTTGCTATGGATCCTTTTGAAATAGTTTCCGACAAACTTTTTCGCACAATAACTTGACGAATGTTGGTTTTTGAATGCCCCAACGTTTAGGTATTATCCGCATAAATACTGTCTTTGACGTGCCGCTACGGCGTCATATCGCAATGATCTTGGTGGTCAATTGACGTCACTAAAACGTGAAATTACGCTTTCTGGAAACTTCCCGTGCAACAAAGCCACAATTGTTCATGTTGTATGACTCGCGGCACCATCTTGTTGCAACCACATATCGTCCAGTTCATAATCTTCAATTGCAGGTCAAAAAAGTCAGTTATTATACTGCCATTGCGCTTTGAATTGGTTCCTCCAACACCATTTTTAAAAATATATGACCCAATGACATCTCCAGAACATAATGCGTACCAAACAGTCAATTTTTCCGGATGCAATGGCTTTTCCACAATCACTTCTAAGTTCTCCGAGCCCCATACGCGATAATTTTACTTGTTGACGTAAACACCGAATGAGAAATAAGATTCATTGCTGAAGAAAATTTTGTTCAAAAAAATCTACATACTTTGAAAGTCTGTTGCTGTCGCACTCAATCAGCATATCTACAGTGTTGTGAATTATCAGCGGGATTTAACTGTTGCGTGAGTTGGACTCTATATGGATGGAGGTGCAAATCCAAGATAGAATAGACCCAGTTGCTAAGAGCGCCGTGGAATCAACAAGTTCGGATTACACTTTCATTAACAGAAGCGGTATTTTCAGCAATGTGTACATTGCGATGATGCATAGACCTGACGACATCTGTAATGCTTCCAGTCTCTTCAAATTTCTTTAAATCTTGCCAATTCCTTGCACAGCAGGTTGATTATGACGAAAATAATCGAACCGTAATGCACGAAAAGTACCCATGTTTGAATCACCACTTTTTGTAGTAAGTGTTAACTATTTTTACGCATTGTTAAACGATGCACATTCGTAAATGGCAAACGTTTCACTAATTAAATAACACTTTAGATGATAGGTATTCAACAGCTGACAGCCTTGCCAGACCGGCGCACCGAAGAGCCCGTTATTATCTACATAAAAACCATAGCACGATGTTTTGTACAAGCGACTATTATGCGTATTGATGACGGGTTGGACTCCCTATATAACCATCATATCTTTCTCTGAGCGCCGCTTACCATGACTTATGGCGGACTTTTTCGATATTTCTATCTTTGGGTAACAAATTTTTGGATAAACGTAACGGACAAAAATAGTACGTACCGCTACGTGAGTCAAAAACAAATCGCCCACTTTGAGATGTACCTTCCTAGGTAAGAAGTGGTTTCAGAATTTGAACTTCTTGGGAATAGGAAGGAGAGAAGAGACAGAAACACGTTAACATGACCCCAGCAAACAGTGTAATAAGAAACAAATTTTCAAAGTTTGTTGTTTAGAGTACAAAGATATCATCGTCTTCAGCTAGTAGCCGTAACCGAAACCATAAATTTTGGAAAACAGACTATGTTCTGAAATATGAACAAAATGAAATTATTCGAAAGACAGTTAATTAAACCTTAGGATGTTGTAACAAATAAGAGTGAATTTAAGCTTTCAATTCGAGTTTTCTTTAAAAAGTAAAATGAGCCATACAAAGATGGCGACACACGGCCATACAATATTTCTATTATTCAATACAATGCACCTAAAACAAATGCTAGTATCAGAAATGACAAATAGATGCACATAAACCTGATAAAAATTGCATATTTTTACATATTTAGATTAAGTTCTAATATAAGATTATTGACAGTTAAGGGAGTCAGTTGAAATTGTTCAACACAACATTTGACATGGCTGATATTAAACCCTTAAGGATTCTTGAAGACCTGCAGGCTCTTAAACTGTAGATAGGAAAACAACCCCATTTAAGAGCTCGCATGGGTGGCCAATTCCTGATACAATTCCTGAGAGGCTGTAAATATAACTTGGAAGGGGCTAAAGAGAAATTGGATTTTATTTTTTTCGCTGAAATCTAAATATCCCGAAATGATGAATGCTACCAATGTGGATGACGGAAAGTCTGTTCTCTGGGGTAACCGATGTGGTTCAGCAAGGTAACCGGCGCTACGTCCGGCTATCGGAACCAATCTCGAGGTGAGGTGCCAAGTGAGTGGATGTTCTCTAGGAGACTTCACGTGGTGAATGAACCGAACGAACTGTATACGTTCGATAGTGGGCATGGAGTTAGCGATATTGATATGACGATTGCGAACAGCGCAGACATATCAAGGTTTCGGACTAGATGGCAGGTCAGTCCGTCCGTGAGTGACCATAACTACATTGAAGTTATGATCACTTATGAACGTAAGCATCAGGCGGTGGCGCACCAGAAACTGTAATTGGGATCCGTATGGGTCACACATGTGTCCTTAGAAGCCTTTAATCGTATGGCGGTGGATGAACAGTTATCAACGATTGTTGAGACTGTTCACCGCGTCAACGACAGTCTCCTTCCTAGGAGCTTGCAGCGTACTAGGAGGAGAATAACGTGGTGGACACAGGAGTTAAGTCGGAAGAGGAGAGAAGTTCGACGCCTTATTAAATGTTTCCAGAGGGGCAGGCGAACAGAGGTCGCGGACTTAACGAATATAAGCAAATGCTTATAGACGTTAAGGAGTCAGAGTAGCGCGAGTTCGCTACTCGGCATAGATATGATCTCTGGGGACATCTCTACCGCATCTGTAGGGGAAAGGGAAAGAACGTGGAAATCTCAGGATCAAAGGATGGCGATACCATCCTCAGTTCCTGGGCGGACTACGTTCAGGCTTCGTTGCGGGAGTTCTTTCCTAGGTCTGATGCTCTGGCTCCGCCTCCTTCGGAAGTGGTACCCAGTGTACCAAAATTGGAAAGAGCAGATATCGTGGAAATTATGACGCTTGCCAGGTCTCGTAAGTTACCTGATATGGACGGAATAACCGGGGAGATGTGTAAAAGCATCTGGAAGGCTATTCCGGACTACCTCGAGGCTTTGTATAGGCAGTGTCAACATGTTGGCTATTTCCCACGTCAGCATAAAACAGCCAATATCATTCTTCTCCTCAAATCCCCCGACAGCCTGCTTCCAGTGCTTGGAGTAGCAGAGGTGGGAAGATAGGCCTCACCTCCGCCAATGGGGATTATGTTCCATACTATCATAATCAATTTGGTATCTCCTGGCTGCGAAGAAAGGGCTGACAATATGCGGTAGTACTATAACTCACAGCCGCTTTTCCTAGATAGTCCAAGTTTACTTGGCTATCCCAGGGGGGCGTTGGCAATCGCATTGTAATATGCCCAGTGGGTAAGGCCTTCACGGCGAGACTCATGTTAAACCCTCGTGGACTTCTGTTCTCTGGGTAAGTTTTATTGAAATTTTTGAATAAATATGAATAACAATGAGAAGTGGAAAAAACTAAAATGAGATTTCTGAAAGAAGAAATCTCTCAAAATGTCCTGAATGCATTATATGTTTTTACGTATTAGATTTGAAAGCGGAATTTTGCATTTTTATTTTTTCCCCTTTTTAATAAAACCATTAAAAAAATATTGTTATTATTTTTTAATTTTAAAATTATTTAAACTATAATATTATGAACTGTGTTTGAAATAAGTCTATATTATGCCGTCTGTTGTTGCGCTTTTAATTGCATAATCATTTTTAAGGATTTGGTATAAAATTGAGAAAAATTAAAGAATTGAAAAAAATTAGAAAGATTAAAAAATTAAATTAAAAAGATTAAAAGATTAATATCAATTAAATTTAAGCTTAAAAATAATTGACTAAAAACTCCAAATTTCTCTAAAATTAAATGGATATCGAACGATTTACTTACCGTTTCCTTGCACTCAGTTAAAAATTCTGGGAACAGTAGGATCGAATAGCTTAAGCAAAACGCTATGGGAGAAATATCGGGAAATTTGATTTCTGGAGACAAAGATCTTTCGGCGTTGGGATGGACATTTTAACACTATAGCGTATATTATTGTGTCGCAGAATTTTGTGATTATATTTTCAGTCAATGTGTTGAAATTTGATTTCGAATAATTTTGCTATGATAACTTCAATACCGGCAAATGTATGTTTACCATGCAGCTCTATGTTATAGACCTTCGAGGTACTTGTTGCAACCCCTATTGGAAGACCTCATTCGCAAGTAATCGTTTGCAAAGGAGAACAAATGTATTGGTTACGGTCAAACTTAATTACCTACAAGGTGTCTAGAACACAAATTTATACCTATTACGCGGTATGTAGAAAAGCGATCTTCATCTTAAATTCGTCACATTAAGTTTACACAGTGTTTCAACATCCCACATCCTTCCAGCGGAGTTTTAGTAGAACGGAGTTTAGTAGAACGATTTGGATCTACCAGCACAATTTTAGCAAAACAATCCTATCGAAGTCGACCTGCAGCTCACATAACTTATGATTCTCTCGACAAAGTTGCCAATGACAGATCCATTTATTTTACGCTGTCTCTGTGGAAGACTGTGGGACTGTTGACTGGTCGTGTCATAATAGATCATATGTCATGTGTCATATAGATCATATCAATGCAGCCACGCATCATTATTTGAGAGGCGGTCACCTCGATGTATCAAGCAATCGACAAGTATGGTAAATGATTCTAGAATAGAGACACTTTCCTCTATATTTCAGACTAGAGTAATTGTCGTAGATTAGGCGGCGAGGGAATCGTTTCGATAAATGCGGTTCATAGCAAGGACGACAAAAAATACATAGATGGAGCATAGAAAGCAATAAGTGTCAAAAATAACTTCGATGGTGGGAAAATCTATTGGATCGCATAAATTTCAAACTGCTGGAAAATTTTCATAACTAAATTACATTTCTCTATACACTATTGAACAAAACCTAAACCTAACGTCTACAATATATATTTGTATTAAATAGCATTTCATTCATACAGCTTTGAAAGTTTCTCAATTTGATGTTTCCCAAAAACCGTGCAACTAATTAGATTAGGGTAATTACAATACGATAGGTGGCGTGGGGTTAATTTCGAAAAGTATATTACATACGAGATACAAGAAGGGCGGAGAAATATCTCCAGATAGTCTACTCTCTATAATATGCAGCATGCGAATTCGTCCACTCTGTTCCGCACAATTTTACATATCAAACCTTATTTCATCTTTTCCCTTCATTTAGTTATATTATATTTATTGCTTCAGCAATGGATGATAAAATGTTTTTTAAATCCACTTTAACGATTATAGTTTCTTTCAGATGCCTTACAACTGAACACTTTTGTGTTTCTTTTCTAGTCTGAGGTTTTGTACCTATGCCCACACCACACCCACAATGAAATTGAATCTCGTATTATAGTCTTCTATTTTAACCTTTCCACAACCAAATTCAGTATGGGCAATGTCGTTATACCCAGTCTCGCTATGCATGAATACCTAATGGATAATTATTCCTATGTCAGCAATTATGGTTTCACCTATATCGTGAAATTCAGCAAAGCAACCGCAAACCACTCTGCAGTTGATGCCAAACTTCTGCAAGATAGTTGTATCCTTTTTAAAGAAATTAATGCCCATGCGTATCCAAAACACATATTATACCAAAACCTCACCGGCTGCACAAATGGTCTTCAACATTTCTTTGCCATTATTCTCGGAAAAGTTAAGAAAAAGGGTAGGTGGATTCAGAAAACTGAGAAGGTAAATATGAATTAATTATTTGTATCTTGATTTCAGATTACGATTATGGATAGTAACTTGGGCCAATTTATAAAGGATATTCCCTTGACCTATTTACACAGAGATTATGGTGGCGAAAACCCTTCAATAGCGAAATCAGTTGCATAATATGATGCCAGGTAGGATGCTAATCGGGAGTACTTCAGAGAGAATTCTCAATATGATACAGATGAGAAATTGCGTATTGGAAAACCTTTAGATATAAACGGTTTGTTTGGAATGGGCAGTTCGTTTAGAAAATTAATTACGAATTAAAGTACAAGATGAAGAAAACTAAAAACATAAAACATAAGTTATGAACACACAATTTACCATTCTAGTTTGTGCTACTAGAAATATGAACAATCAGAGTTCTTTTATATAATAACAAAGTTCTTCCTCGAATAATATTAAACATTACATGATTGTCTCAATACAGAGTAAATTGAAAGATATAGAGATTTCTGTTCTCCCTGTTCTGATGGTTCCTCTAGAATCGAGTGGGCAAAATGCCTCCAATATTCAGTGAAATAATTTGATGACGCCTAAAGCTATGCTGCATTTTATGCTTAATAAGATATCATTTTTTATTCTACTGCATAATTCATGCCAATAAATCTAAACAAAGTTCCGTCAATCTACACAAAACATAACAAATTAATGAAACGTATGCAAATGGAGCAGAGAGAAAGCTCGTTAGAACATAATTTCAATTAGCGTTGTGCCGATGTTCTTCACTAGTTCTCGAACCCATTCTTTTAAAGTGCCCACGCATAACAATCACGATCTAAAATGACAATAAGTATGTTCGTGAAGACATGCACAAGCACTTTAATGGCGCAAGGTCGACAAAAGTGTAGGTTCAATATCAGCTTCAAAAATTTTGTTCGAAACACCGGCAAGCATCTGGAAAGAGCAGTGAGAGGTATTTACAGTATTGATGAGCTCAGTATTAAAGCATTTGGAACGGGTTACCTTAACAAATACACGACATATAAATTCAGAAATGGTTGCAAAATAAAAATCATTAACCCAAATTGAAAACCAGTCACCAAAGATTTTCTTCAGGGACGGTTGATGGGAAACAAGCAGACGTTAACGAAAAATTGTCTTTATTGAGAATTTCAAATCCACTTTTGATAAGATGAAAAATAGACATTTTGGTCCTGATCAATATTATGGATCTGTCTGAATACATTTAGTGAAATTCATTTCATGAATATTTAAACCCAAATCTCAACATAGCTCAACATAAATCCGGTTAATAGAGAATTGGAGATAATTGATATCGATCGAAGAGGTGTGTTAAGTTTCTTATGACACTCGAAATTGACACCTGGATGACAGATGATCAACTCCTAATACGATTTCGGTATTGAAAAGGCTAAACCGAAGTTCTATTTTAGCCATAGAATATCCATAGTGTAGTATATTCATGTGTGTATATGAATGTGTGTAACAACAAAATTTGAAGAAGTTAATCATATGAGGTAAATTTAATAACGTATTCATCAGCGTCCAATGCTGTGTCAAGTTATTTACATTGTTTTTATTACGTGATTTAAGAATTATCCGCATTTTTGTAATGATTCGTACGAGATAAAGCTTGTATTAATATGTTCGAGCAAATTTCTTATGTTTGATTTTGCCTAATTTAAAAATTCAAATATAAGAAATCAACGTATGTATCAGATAGCATGAAAACTGCTTCCTTTTAGGCGTAAAACTCCCAATCATCTTAACTCTAAGAGTAGTGTTACCAAAAGCCGGCAAAAAAAGACAAATCTAAAGTTATTTTCTAAACAAAACATACTGTCTGTTCACTTAGTAGGAAGCAGAAAGTTATTAAAAAACGCTAATGTTTATCGAATTGAACAGCTGTCAGCAGCCTGGCTGTCAGCCGTTAAATACCTGTCATCTGGAGTGTTATTTACTTAGAGAAAGGTTTGCCATTTACGAAAATGGATCGCGTAACAACCGAAGAAAAAGTAAAAATAGTTACAATTTACTACAAAAGTGGTAATTCAAACGGGGCATTCAAGCGGACAACATTTTCTTCAGCAATGAAGCTCATTTCTCACTCGGTAGTTACATCAACGAGCAAAATTGTCGCAAATGGGGCTCAGAGAACCCAGAAGTGGGTGTGGAAAGTTTGGTGCGCATTATGGTCTGGAGTTGTCATTGCGCCGTATTTTTTTCGAAAACTACCTCAGAAGGCTCCCCTGCTGCAACCACTTCAGAGGCCGTCATTTAAATATCATTCACACATAATGCTAAGGTCCAAACCTTATAATGAAGTAAAAGTTTCATATAGGGATAACCACCCTGTATGTCCCCTCTCGCCACTATCGACAGAAAATGCGTATATTGTGTGCAATTTCATTTCATTTAATGCAACATATTTCTAAATTATAAATCTTTTTTGTGTGCATAGATAAAAAAGGCAAATCATTGACAATAATCAAATCTATTGTGTTACAGATTTTGTATTGAACTAAATGTTGAGAAATAACTCATTACAAAAGATTTTCATAAAAAGAGTTTTAAATAATCCGCGTTCTCGTGAATTCAAATTATTTAGTGAAAAAAATCTTCCGTTTTTCAAGTTTAGAGATTTTAAGTAGATTGCGAATTTTCTCTTAACGGTTGTAAATTTTTATTCCGAAGCCATACGCGTATCAAGTAGCGGCGGGGCTTGGCGGGCTAAGCTTTTAACACCCCCAGGGCTTTTAGATTAGGTGCATTGAATAACTTTAATAATGAATGAGAGGCTATGGCCACCCCAGAGAGAATTTAATGCTACGCCAAAGTCAGAAGCAATGCTTTACGAGGGCGGTTCCAAAACTAGCCGACTATAGATGGTGCCTGTATTTTAGATTTTTTCTTTTTTTGGTGAAAAGCGCGTTTTAAGTTTCAAAGCGCCACTTTGTTCAGTACTTTTGTTTGTGCCATCAAAATATACGATCTCAGTGAATTTGTAAACATAAAAAAATTGGTCACCGTTATGTAATTCAATATTTCCATTTGAAATGTCCAACCAATATTAAAGTTGAGCTAAACTCTACTTTTGGGGCGTCTGTTTCTTCGTTAACGACTGTAAAATGTTGGGAGGCAGAGTTTAAACGAAGCCGTACGAGCTGCCAAAACGAACACGGTTGTGGTCAATCAATTAAGGTGTCCACGCCAGACACGGTTAAGAAAATCTCCACAAATAGTATTGGATGATCGTCGGCTGAAGGTGTGCGAAGGAACTGAAATTATAGGCATTTCAAAAAGTTCTTATACATCGTATATTGACCTAAGATTTTGAGATAAGGAAGCTGTGCGCAAGATGGGCGAGGTGGGCGATTGCTTTCAATAGAATAAAAACAGCGTCTTAAAGATGTTTCAGTTGAGTGTGTGGCAATGTTTAATCGCAATAAAGCCGAATTTTTCCGTCGATTTATAACCATGGCTGAGACATGGGTCCACCACTTCACACCTGAGTTAAAACAACAGTGAAAGCAGTAGACTGGAACGGGAAATCCTGTCCTAAGAAAGCAAAGGTGGTTCCATCTGAAGACAAGGTCATCGGTTGTCTTTATAGATTTCTTTCAGAACGGATAAACTATAGTTTATTGCTGTGTTTAGGTGATGAAATTATAGAAAAGAAAGTCTTGTTGAACATATTATAGAAACTTTCTGTAATCCGATAAGTGCTAGCACTATTAGGCGACAATTACACCAAAATGCTTTACAGGGCAGAGTACTATGTAAAAAGTCAACAAAGCGAAGCGTGTGAATCGCGATAAAAAATATATGGCTAAACATTCTTTTGACTGACTGACTGGTATTGAAAAACAGCCAAAAATATGGTAGAGTGATAATGAAGCCTTTAATGGAAAATGGATTATCGAAATAATAGAACAAGGTAGAAGATCCGTAACGATTTACGGGTGTATGGAGACATGTGGCATTGGTAACGTCATATTTATAGAATCAGCAATTAAAAAGGAAGATTATCCTAACATTTTGAAAAACATTATGACTGAACTGGATGTGTCAATAAGACAATGACCCTAAGCATTTTGATAAAATTGTGAGGGAGTGGTTAATCTTTCTTACTCCCAAAACTTCTGGCCATCCACCGAAAACACTGACATTTATCCAATTGAGTGTCTATGGGAGCTCCTTGAAAAAAAAAAAAAAAAAAAAAAAAAAAAAACATTAAGTAAATTAAACAAACAAAATGTAAACTTTACACTGCACACTTTATTTTGATGCGGAAAAGTTGGTACATTTCGATAAAAATTGAATTATTTTTTAATGTTCCTTTGTTTTTGTCTACTGTTTTAACGAATTTAATTCTAGTTTAGTTTTAGTTAAATTGTATAATATTATTTTTTATATATCACAATCCAATCCAGAATTTTAAATTGTGAAATTTACCATAGAGAAGTATTACAGACAGAGGCTGCATTTGTCTCTGGAATGAAAATCAATCAATAACTTGATAGTACTAAACAAGGAGAGCGGGTAAGAAAGCTGTATTAGCCTGCTCTCCGGCCGCTCTGTAGTCTTTCTCTATGGACCGCATTTGTCTCTGGAGTGAAAGATGGGACATTTAGAGCGGCTGGAGAGAAGGCAAATACCGTCTTCTCGTCCATATTTCGATAGTTTTGCATATTTTTGTTAATATTTTTATAGATTATAGTGACGTTTCGTCTGACATTCTGACATCTAAGCAAACAATGTTCCACATTGTGAAAGAGAGAGAGAGTGAATGTGCGCTCTTGAGTTCGCGTTCAGACTTAACAAAATGCACTCCAGAGATAAATGTGTTCTTTGTCAGTAATTTTTCTCTGTATCTGTACCAAATCTTCGTACCACAATATCGGAATGAAAAATCAGAAGACCAATCGATTTAGGTTTGACCCTCTATCGTAAGTTATTAAATAAGGTGAGTGACTTACTTACGGCATTTTTCTTATGGTAATGCTATGCACTGGAAAAACTGAAAATAAGAATTTATTTTTTTCGATTATTACTTTCATATATATTTTGAAATAGTGCAATTCTATACAATACAACAGCTATACTGAAACAAGGAAAACGAGTATATACAGATCAAAGTAACAAAATCTTTCGGTTGTGGAAAAAATAATAATATTTATATTGTAGAAGCATGAATATCCGAAATATCCGAACACAAAAGCAACACATTCGCTTGCTGCCTGTTTGTGAATAAAATAAAAATGCTAAAAGAAAAAACAACTAGCAGCGAGAGAGAGAGATAGAAAGAGAACAGGGGGATGTGCGCAAAAATTCAGTTCATAAAAGCTCAAATTCTATATATAATCTCGTAGTTAAGTTACGACTTAATATGAATCTACTGATAGCTAACTTAGTTGCAATAACTCAATTCAATGGTTAACATGGCTGCTATAAAACCGCTCACTGCAGAATTGCAGAAAGTTGCCGTCGAAGAGTTGGATGAAGTTCCCTCAAGAATACCCGAAGATCTCCAGGCACTGAAACTATGGATAGAACAACAACCTCATCTAAGAGCTCGCATGGATGACCAATTCCTGGTACAATTCCTGAGAGGCTGTAAGTACAGTTTGGAAAGAGCTAAAAAGAAATTGGATTTATTCTTTTCGCTGAAATCAAAATATCCCGAAATGATGAATGCCACCAATGTGGATGATAAAAGATTTCGAAAAGTTTGCAGTTTGGGGTAAGTTTTATCTATAGCACTAATAACTTGTGACGCATTCGTTCATTGGTAATTAAACATAAAAACAGAAACATATCTATTATTTTGGAATATTTGCTAAATTTAGATGAGCTCTTAAAATAAGTTATTTTTTGAATGGAAAAACCGGACAGCTAATAAACAAATTATCATTTCACCTCGTGAAAGAATTGGTTAAAGCTTCCCACCTTCTAATTTTAGACTCACTGAAACCTGACTTGATGTTTAAATGCTTGTCTGAGCAGTATTCACTGACATGATTAAAGACACAATACGGCGTATGCCACGAAAACGTTAGTATTGTGCAAAATTTGAAGAAGTGGACGTAAATTATATTTTTAACATTTTACCCCACGTGATGTTTTGTCTATCAAAGTGCTATAATTTGAATGTGATGGAAAGGATTTTTCTACAGTAACTTGTGCAACGGTTAGTGAATGCGACTATCGTTTGTACTGCTGATACCATCACGTAAAGTGGTGAAAACATCGAAAATTGGACAAGTTAGATAAAATTGTTTGTATCTATTAAAGCAAACCATTTAACATTTTCGGAACTCCTTTTTGAAAATTAAATTAAGCATCGGATACTCTTAAAACTAAAGAGTGTCCCAACAAGGACGCAAGATTTAAATGATTGATGCAGCAATCGAATTGTTTCTCTGGCTGTATGACATGTGGCTCCGTCTTGTTGAAACCACATGCCCTGCACATTCATTTCTTCAATTCTAGGCACGAAAAAACTGGTTAACATTTCACGATACCGAACACCATTGACTGTTTGCGCTTGACATGTCTCATTTTCATAAAAGACAAGATCCAATGATTCCTCCAGCCCAAAATCCACACCACACAGTGACACGTTGAGGATACATTTGCTTCTCGTGAATCACTCGAGGATTTTGCTCACCCCAAATGCCACAATTCTGCCTATTGACGAAGCCATCAAGATTGAAATGGGCCTGGTCACTGAAGATGATTTTATCGGCAAAATCAGCATTTTCATGTTGTCTCTCCAATACCCAATTAACGAACTCCCTTCGCTGTCCATGGTCAGCTGGCTTCAGTTCCTGAGTCAATTGAACTTTGTATGCATGAAGATGCAAATCTTTCGCCAAAATTCGCTGCATATTGGATTTGGAGACCCTAATTTGCTCGGTGTCGAATTGAGTTGGATGGAGTTTGAGCGACATCATCACGTACAGCTGCGACATTTTCGGCCGATCGACCTGGTCGAAAGCGCGTTGTTTGCTTTACATTACAGACCCAGACCCAGTTTTGACAAATTTCTCTTTACAGTTGACTCTTTTGGAGCATTATTGTGACCCCAAATTGATCGCAATTTGCGAACTGTAGCCGCAAAACTTTCACCATTTTGATAAAACAATTTCACAATGAGAATGCATTGTTCATTCGTGTAACGCTCCAGTTATACTGACTTCGTATCTTCTACTAGCAAACAATAACAATTGTTCAAATGTCAAACAATGACACTTCGAATGGCGCCAAATTTAAATCTTGCGTTCTTGTTGGGACACCCTTTATGATGACTGTGAAAGTCGGACCGACGCAAACATTTAATTATTTACATAATATTTAATATTTGTATTTATTTATTCAGTCTACTGATATACATCTTACAAACATTTCTCATTAATACACATCAATTAAAAATCGTGTGTAAATTAAATTTAAAATGTTTTTTATCTAAATGCTAATCCAGAGGAGAAAAACTATCACAAAGTTTTAAATATCCTGCGACTGGTTTATTATTTCCATAATTTGTTCGGTGAAAATTTTCATTAAATAAAAGTTTTGGAGAATGCAAATTCACCAAATCGGATAATTTTGTGCAATTTATTTCCTTATTTCAAATATTAAATATAAAAATGATTGGAAAATAAGATCTACGATCTTTCAATGATGATGTAGGCCAACGAATTTTGGTTTATTTTCATAGGTAAATGCTTTCGTAGTCCGGTTTATGTGTTTAAAAGCAAATTTGCAGAATAACTTTCAAATTCTTTCAATTCTCTCTGAGTGAATCACATACAAGAAATTCCAAATTAAAGAAAAATATTCTAAATTACTCGTGGCAATTGAAACTGGTAAGGCATATGCCCAGCGGTCCGAAAACTAGCCGACCTGACGTATACATGGTGGCAGTAGTTAAAAAAAAAAATATTTTGGTGAAAAGTGGCAACCTTATAAAACATATGTTTTAAGTTTCAAGGCACCACGTTGTTTAGTATTTTTATTTGAGCCATCAAAAGTAAACGATCTTAGTGAATCTTTAAACATTAAAAGAAATTTGTCACCGTTATGTAATTCAGTATTTCCATTTGAAAGCTAGATTCTATTCTGGAGAAGTCTACTACATCGTTTGCGACTGTAGAATGTTAGGTTGCAGAGTTTAAACGAGGCAGCACGAGCTGCCAAAACGAACACCGTAGTGGTGAGGTGTCCACGCTAGACACGGTTAAGGAAATCCAAACAAATGATAGGCATTTCAAAAAAGGTTATACATTGTACGTTGACCGATGATTTCGAAATGAGAAAGCTTTGCGCAAGATGGGTGCCGCTCTTGCTTTCAATAGAAGAAAAACAGCGTCGTAAAGATGTTTTTGTGTAGCGTTTGGCGATGTTTCACTGCAATAAAGACGAATTTTTGCGTCGATTTATCACCATGGGTGAGATACGGGTCCACCACTTCACACAGTGAAAGCAGTGGACTGGAGAATCGTCCATCTGCAGGCAAGGTTATGGCATCTGTTTTTTGCGATAAGCATGGAACTATTTTGTTTGACTATTTTCAGAAAAGAAAACGGGGAATATTATGCTACTTTATTCCAGTGTTTAGGTGATCAAATTTTGGAAAAATACCGCATTTGTCGAAAAAGAAAGTTCACACATCCACTATTTCGATGGTCAAAATTAACGAATTAAAGTTTGAATTGCTTTATTACGCAACTTATTTGCCAGATTTATCTCCCTCGAAATATTTTATGTTTCCAAACTTAAGAAAAATGGATCGGTAGGAGAAGATTAGCCAACAACAAAGGATGGTTTCTGCGGTTGAACGTTATTTTAAAGAGTCTAACAGTTCTTACTGTAAACAGGGTACAGAAGCCATTAATATTCAATACATAATATTCAATACATTCAATACATACACTAGAAAAAGTGTATCGAGCTAAAAAATTATTATGTTGAAAAATAAAGAACAATTTTCTCAATTTTTTTTATGTATTGTTTGTTAGTTTTGGAATCAGCCTCGCATACTCAATATCATTAATAACTTCTAACTTTAAGTCAGATATGACTATTAAAAACCATGTTCTCAATACAGTAATTGTAAAGAATGGGTTCGTGATTGCCGGCATATGTTATACAACAGCATTTGTGTACATTAAGTGCAAGTTTGTTAATAAATATTACATCTCTGAATCAAAATATAATGATGTAAACTTGGAATATCTGTATACATATATTTCCCAACTTTCAAATCTGCCCGAACAATATAAAATGTTTTTCTTTGTAATTTTTTCCTCTATTTTAATTTAAGACTGCAAACGGGCATTACGGCTATATCTTCCATATGGAATGGCGGATTTGGCAAAAATACATTTTCAACATAATTCAGCATTAGTATGCCTGGTTCATGGAAAATTTAGCGAATTGTAATATTTTCTTTTGCCTAAAAATTAATGAAAGTAAGACAGTTGACCCTTCAGATGTCCTATTTATGAATAATAAATGATCTTAATACGAGTACTCGTACAACTTAAAATCATCGGTAAAGAAAAGTAGTTTGCAAAACTTCAAGCAATCAGATAAATTGTTTAGTAAAAATTAAGAATAATAATGGACCTAAATGTGTTTTTTGAGAAATACCCGAAAATGTATCAAATGGAAATGTAAAACGCCAAGCATCCATTTCAACCCAAAAGTCTGGTATTAATTAAAAAACTTTTGAGAAATCGTTACAACCCAGAAACATTTATCTCCGAATTCGGTTAGAATTCTGTCAGACACTCTGCACAAGTTGCCGATTCTGACGCCGATGTCGGTCAGACTATGTACAGAAATTCGTATGGGCGGTTGACAAGAATTCGGCAAAATTGTGTGGGGAGATTCGGAAGAGTGTGCAAATTTTTCTAATAAGTTTCTGTCAAAATTCTGAGGGAAATTATGAGGATATTTATAAGGAATTTTAGACTTAGTTGGTTGAAATCTAAGCAAGTATCCGAGAATATTCTGACTTTAGAAACCGTTTTTTTGACATTTTATCCGTATAATCTGGCATTTCACAAAACAATATTACGACTTTCTGATTATTTACGGACTATTTGCTCGATTTATCGCATAAATTTCGGACGAATGTCTTCGGTTAGCAAAATCTACTATATTTTTTTACATTACTTTATTATTTGAATTCAGTAAGGAAAATAATATTTAATTCACAGAAGAAAAGCATATAAATTTGAAAAAAAAACTATGTAACAAAAACTTAAATTACTTCATTAATTAATTAATTAAGTAATTAAGAAAAATTAAATTTAAATTCTCAAAAAAGCGTATAAATCAAAAAAAAAATATGTATGTTACAAAAACTTAAATAAAATAAGTTAAAATTAGTCGTCGGATTCTACTTTTCGTTTATTCCTTTTATTTAAACGGTCTTTTGCAGCATTGAAAAAGGCTCTGATATTGTCCTCTATATTTCTTCTATATTTCAGCCTAAGTCTGTTTTTCAATATTTTCAGTACAGGAGTTTAAAGTTTTGAATCTTCACCGAAAATCAGGAGAAGGTGTTTTTTGGAAAACTTTGCCAAGGAAACGAATTTCTTTACTTAGTTGTTAACAAAAAATAGTTGTTTATTCTCGCAGTCAAAAGATATTATCGAAAAAGACACTTACGCTCTTATGAATTGTTGAACGAAAGAAAGTCAAAAAGTTCAAGTTGAGTTAGGCTATTATTCCAGATTAAATAAAAAACTTTAAGTTTGGAGAAAGACCTTAACTCAATTTATGTTTATCAAACAACGAAATTGTAATTCGGAATAAGAGCTTAACTCAAGTTAGGAAAATAAAATTGTTTCTTTATTTTTTTGGATTAACGACTTAAGTTGATTTAGGCAATGATGAAAAAATAATGTTTATATTTGTTGTAATCCTAAATTGACTTAGGCAGTTATGCCAAAACAGTCATTTAGAAAAATGACTTAAGCTATTAGGTTTTTTAGGATTAATTGCCTTACTAGAAGAGATACAAACATGAAAAATTTAGAGCAAATAAATTTAGATACGCTGAATACGATGGTGCTAATAACTCAATTGTGTCCTAACTCGAGTTAGGCTGTTACGGGTTGTGACCACAGTTTTAACGTATTTGTGCATGGAATCGTATCCAGTGCAACATCTAAAAAAAGGAAAGAAAATAAAATTATAAGAAGTTGGGAACTTAAAACAACGTTAAAAATACAAACCTTATAATAATCTTATGAAATGCATGCCCTTGGCAGAAATATTGTTGTGAAAATCTTGATGCAATTTCATCATAACTAAAAACTATTTTCAAGTTTGCAATAACAAATTTTTTGATATTGTCATGTGACTGACATTAAAGACGTTTTCTCTGAAAGAGAAGAGAGTACACGTAAAAACTTTAATATTGAAGAATAATAAATTATTATAAGGACAACTGAAAGCTTACCAGTAAGTTTTTAATGTTGTCGCTATCTTTAATTTCTTAGTCAAAATTTGAAATTTCTTCTACTGTTGAGAGGTTGGGCATAGAGTAAACAGAACTTGTGTGTTGAATGGCTATAAGCATCTGGTTCATGTTTTTTCGAAGATGAACAAATTCCTCTACTAGGAGTTTTTTTAACAAATTTTTTCTTACTCTTTCAAATTTTGACGGTTTAATCACTAACTTATTGTTTTGGCACTAACATATTTTTGAAAACAATTGAAAATAATTCTATTTACTGACCGGTGTACTGTTTTTCTGAACGAAAACAAAGTAAAACAAAAAAAATCAGAAACATCGCATAATGCTCGTTTGATATTTCAGAGAATATGCAGAAACGGCTAACAGACAGAAAACTCGTTTAAATTATTACAGGAATTTTAGATATTTCTGCTGAATGTCTGACATAATTTCAGAGAATTTGCAGACGTCCGACACATCGGAAATAAATGTTTACTGGGAACTTACCATTATAACGAATTATCTATCAAAGCTTATATAGAAATAATTATGATTTACTGAGACCAAAATTTTCGCAAAATCTGTAAATACATCACCTATCTATAATTTATTTTCCATAGAGGTTATGATTTTATTACATAACACAGTTAGATTGCTACAAGTTGAAACCCACGATGGAAAGGAAAAATACTAATTGACTCACGACCAAAAAATTCCCTTATTAATATTTTATCAAATGCTCGTATTTTAGACTGCAGTTCAAAACATTTGCTTTGCCACCAGATTTAAAGATGTTAACAACACAGCAATTTTTCCAACTGTCAAAAAATGTGCTTTCATTTAAACAAGCATCAAGTTGGGTTTTAAGAGAGGTTACTAACGGTTTAATACAATATTTATAGAAAATTGGTCGAACTGAATCGGCTAAAATTCCAGGTTATCAATTTTTAGGTTTCAAAAGTAGAATTAAATAAAACACGCATGAAGCTTTGATTTCGATGAAACTTTTATTTCATTATAATGTTTGGACCTTGCCATTGTGTACAAAATACAATGTCATTTAAATTATCGCCTCTAGATTGGGTGCAACAGTTGATTCTTTTGATGTAGTTTTCAAACACTTTTTCGCGCATTTCGCGAGGTATTTCGGCGACAATTTGACAAATGTTGGTTTTCAAATGCGCCATCGTTTTAGAATTATCCACGTGAACAGAAGTTTAACGGCGTCAAATCATATGATCTTGGTGGCCAATTGACGTTGCCAAAACGTCAAATTACGCTTTCAGGAAACTTCTCATGCAATAAAGCCAAAATCGATCATGTTGTGTGACTAGTGGCACCGTCTTGTTGAAACACCGCCCCCCTCTATTTGAAACAAATTTGGATTAATGCAATACTCTTGTATGTGTGACGTCCCGTTTTATAGAAATCGTGATGTGTCGAATGCTTTTGCAGAAATATTATGATCTCAGTGTTTAACAGGATAACAGCGGAGGCAGCAACAACAAAATACAGGGTGAGCCATAAGGGTGTTGGCGGTTTAAATCTTCAATTTCTCAGTAACGCCCTGCGCGGGGTGACAGGGGGATATGTTGTTCGCTGCGCCGCTTCCTGGAAATTTAGTCGCCATGGAGCCGTACACGGTAGTGCAGCGTGCATTTTGTGTCCGAGCGTATTACGAAAACAATAAATCAGTGATTGATTTTTAGTGATGAGGCCAACTTTCACCTTAATGACCATGTGAACAAGCAAAATTGTCGGTTCTGATCCGAGACTAATCCCCGACGCTTGCATGAACGTCCACTTCACAGCCCTAAGCTTTTCGTGTGGGCTGGGATAACGTCAACCGGTATTGTTGGACCATACTTTTTTGAGGACGAAAGAGGGCATGCGATGGCGGTTAGAGCGAACAATTATTGCAACATGCTAGCAGACTTTTTGGTGCCAGCTTTGCAAGAACTTCAAGGCAATACCTTGAGGATGTAGTTTCAACAGGATGGGGCCACGTGTCATACGGCTAGGGTATCCATAGAGCTGTTGAAAAATGTTTTTCCTCGAAAACTCATTTCGAAAAGGGGGGGATATTGAATGGCCCCCACGTAGCCCCGATCTCTCTCCATGCGATTATTTTCTATGGGGCTACCTCAAATCGGTAGTCTACGACAATAATCCGACCAATTTAGAGCTGTTGAAGAGGAACATTATTCAGGAAAGTAACAAAATACCGAGAACAACTTTTCAACGAGTTTTCCAAAATTTGCGACTTCGGTTCCAAGAGTGTCAAGCAGCCGAGGGAAGCCATTTGGACAACATTATTTTTAAGTCTTAAAAATTCCCATGATTCTACTTTTTAAAAATACAAATATATTTTTTTTATTTTTCGTAGTTTTTTTTAATTGAATATTCAAACCGCCAACACCCTTATGGCCCACCCTGTACAACGACAACCAGAAGATGCGAAAACAAACATAAATCAACAACTGAGATTTAGCAAAAATTAAGCTTTGCCAAAGCATAAAAGATTTCTTTGCCAGCAAAGCATAAAAGGTTTCTTTGGAGTCGCATTCTAAGGAATTGAAACTTCTGGAATTTTGGCATCCTTTGCTCGCTTTTGTTTCTTTTGTTAAGTTTCACCAAGGAAATAGTGCCCATCAATGTCATGTTGTGTAGTTTCGTTTGTTTTTTTTTTTTTTTTTTTTTTTGCATTATTTTGCTTGGTGGAAATGATGGCTAAATAATGGAATGAACAAACGAACGATGCTGTGTGATGGTAGTTTGTGCTGCAATGTGAAATCTTGGGTTTTCGTCCTGTTCATAATCTTTAATTGCCAAAAAAAAAGTCGGTTACCATACGGCCATAGCACTCTGAATTGAAATTCGCATTATCCGCCACACTTTCACTAACAGAAGCGATATTTTCGACAGTGCGTACATTGCGATAATGCACAAGCCTGACCACATCTGTAACGCTTCCAGTCTCTTCAAATTTCTTTATAATCTTGCCAATTCCTTGCAGAGTAGGTCGATTATGACGACCATATTACCCCGTAATGCACGAGAACTACCCACGCTTGAATCACAACTTTTGTAATAAGCTTGAACTATTTTTACGCATTCTTCGTTATTAAACGTTTCATATTCGTAAATGGCAAATAAATAACTTTTCACTAAATAAATAACACTTCAGACGGCAAGTATTTAACAGCATACAACCTTGCCAGATTGGCGGTTTTGAAACCTAATGAAACTAAATGTATAACCCATCACACAAAGGGCTATATTTTAGCTCCAGAATTTCTGATACATCTTTTACAGAAACTTCCATTTCCAGCCCAAGAAGAATACGCTGTACTGGCTGGGCAGCGAAATTGTTAAAGGTTGTGAAAATTGATTGAAAAATGACCTAAATAAATTGCAAGTCTTAATGTTGTTTTTTGATTAATTGTTATTATAAAACACGCTGTTGAGATAACTATTATTTTTCATTTTAACGTTTATAAATTGCCAAAATGTAGATGAATTTGAGCTTATTTCATATTGAATTATAAATATTTAATTGCTGTATAAGAAAGAATGTACAAAAAGTCAAATTCACAATGAATTTGCTAAAAATATATTATAAATTAACTTGCTCCTTAGCTCGGCTATATTTTTTATGGGCTGTATTTTTCACGTTTTTTTAATTAATTAATCTTTTGTTGGACCAAAGCGGTTTATTTTCCAAAGAAGGTTTAGTTAGAGGAATTATAGCCGAGATAGCGTAATCAATTTAATAGGAAATAAATTCAAATATTAAATTTAGATCGTTATATTTCTGAATGTATGATCAATCCACACCCGAAAAATTGTTATTAATTGAAACGTAATTGTTTATCATAAAATTATACGAATTGGGGGATAATGGCTCCTCATTCCCAAAAATGTGAAATTCTAAATTTATTACAACTGTCTTATGATAGACAGTTTTGCTCGATATTGAATTAATGCGCAAATCACGATTTGAAACAAAAAATAAATCAAGAACTCCACAATTTAGATTTTCATAGACTAAACGACTTATTTGGCTCCATTCTTCCTGTAATATAGCTTAAAACTGGTCATTACAGATGCGCAATCTATTTTGCGTTCTGCGCTCAGGCTCATTCCTCAAATGCTAGAGCGGGTTTTTTATGACCTTAAAGCAAATGCAAAAAAATCAGGTTTTTGCTGTCAGCGATTTGTGATTAATCAAATTTAAAATTATCGGCAAGACCCAAATTCTAAGTACTTCCATTATAATATCGAGATAAAAGTTTTTACCCATTATACCATTTTATCCAATTAAAGGTTTTCGATAATTGAAAGTGTCAAGCCGTCCCCAGCCTCCTTAATATTTTTATAAAAAAAATTTTCGATTAATACAGTTTTTGAAACAAGTTAAATTCATTTTTGCCAGTCAACAGTAACTGCAAAATATTAAAAGCCTAGTAAATACAATATGGCAAATAAAATTTACATGTTCCAAAATGAAAAATCATTTCAAATGTGCTTGCGTGCGAATTCTAAGCAATTTTTTCTATTCTTCTTACTAACTGGACAACAATGGCAATATATTGGCATCACCCCAAATCCAGCCAACAACAATTTTGAAAAATTTGTTAACTAGTTAGTGCCAGCCGTTAAACAGCACCTTCCAAAATTCATTTCATTTCGATCATTTGTGTTACAGCAATTTAACGGACGCTACTTTTTCCTTTAAAATGCTTT
This sequence comes from Philornis downsi, assembly GCA_019455685.1. Classification (NCBI taxonomy): domain Eukaryota; kingdom Metazoa; phylum Arthropoda; class Insecta; order Diptera; family Muscidae; genus Philornis; species Philornis downsi. The sequence goes on from JAHXMU010000069.1 coordinate 1,256,620, forward strand.
TTTAATGGAAAACAGTATACTTCAAGCTCTTTAATGCCTTGAGAAATGTAATGGGACTTTTTTCCATCGAAAACAATCATTTGACCGCTGATTTTTAACAAAGTCGTACAACCACCAATGATCCTAAACGCCGAGATGTTTTCAGCAGAAATCATCAACGAAATTCTGAAAATTACTCTCGTTAATCGAAAAGTGATGCTACAAGAGATAGTCCACATCCTATGGATATAAAAATTCGCTATTCATTCTCTAATTTACAATAAAGTCTGGGTATGAAAAAAATGCTTCCTAAATGGGTACCGCGTTTGCTAATAACAACAAATTCCCATTCAGCTCATGAATGAGATATGGGAGAGCGTCTCACATTCAGTGAGCTTACTCACAGTCTATTTTTTGGGCCACTTAACAAGACCTACAGTTTAACAATGAACGACACAGTTTGGGAAGTAGCCGGTGACTCGACTACTCGAAGTATTCGTCAGGCACATCGAAGTGACCGCCGCCCAAGTAATGATGAGTGCCTGTGGGCGGGTTGAATCCTGGATCATGCAAACTATAATCGCGTGTACTAATCATCGTGCCACGCTCGATCAATCCACTTTTGCTGATAGTGGAACAAAAACATCAACATGTTACAGATTCAGAACGCTTTTGGGAACAGTCTATAAATAGACAAATAAAAGAGTTATTGCATAGAAATATGAATCAAATAAAGAGGTTATTAGATAAACTTAAGCATATTCCGAGAGTCATGATAATTCATTCTATGAAATAAGTCATTCTATATAAAAATTTAGAGTAGCGTGGACTGATTGCGCCATTTTCTAACAGACTATGATGAAGAGCAAATTCGAATTTTACAGAAATATTCTGTTTTTCTTCCTCAGTCCAGAGACTTATGGCCGTCTTGTTAAAATCAACTAAAGTACATTATGACAGCTTTCATTTGCAACTAATCAAGTTGACGAAACTTTCTGCATGATGATACCATCAACACGCTTCTTCTGACGTTAATGGAATTTTGGTTAATATTGCTTTTATTGAGAATTATCTGAAAACAAAAATGACGTTTGTTTAACATTGTCTGAAAAAAATCATATTTACAATTTTTTGGAGATTATGGGTTATAAGCCTAGAGATAATCTGGAGATTTAAACTTTCATCTCAGATATTCTCTGTGGGTTCGAGTAAATTAAGTATCATCAATGTTTGATGCAATACTTTATGCATTTACACCTGAAACCATGCTATGATTTTTCTTTTGCAGAAAATATTGTCTTTGGTTAGTCATAGCTAATTGGTAAATAGTGTGGACTTAAACCAAGATGATATCAAACTCAACCAAACGAAAAAAAAAACTGCTACTTTTAGAATCGTGAGAAAGTTGAAATCTCTATTTCTCTTTAGCAAATTAAATGCGCGATTTGCTTTAGAAAAATTTATCGGCATTTATAAATGATCAGTGTGCTTTTCGCGGAGCGTTTTATTCAACTACTGCCTTAAGTTTCGAACATAAAAAGTATATTCAATGGTATACGTATGATTTAATTATTCCCCAAAAACATACTACGCAGATATTGGCACTAGTTAAAACTTGCTCCAAACTGGCATTAGATTCCAGCAAACGTTACGAATTTCCCTGAACATAATATTGATTGAACATTTTATCTTTAGGAACATGTTCTTTAGTTGCTTTAAATGATTTTGTTGAATATTGTTGAAGTCTTATTAGCTCAACATGAAAAGGAAAGCTATCTTTAAAAATATGGTCTAACAAAGTTTACTGTTTAACAAATCATGCTTACTTTAGTTTAGACTAATTATAAAATTATAATTATGATCATATCTTAGTTTACTAACTATAGTTTCCTATTAGTTGTTTTATGATACTACCCACACCTCTCCATGGGACTGGCCAACGCATAATTGTCGGCAGGTTCAACTATTCCACCAGCCAATACAATATGGAAGACATCTTTCTATCCGCCACTGCAATGCATGAAGCCTTAATGATTAACGACGCCTATGCCTGCATACAAGGTCTCATCTACATTATAGATTTTGCCAAAGCCACCGCAAGTCATTACCTGCAAATGAGCCCGAATTTTTGCAAGAAACTTGTCTCTTTTCTGGAGAAATCGATGCCTATACGTATTAGGAATGTATACTATATAAATACCTCACCGGCAGCTCAACAACTATTCAAAATACTTTTGCCATTATTTTCAGAAAAACTAAGGCGAAGAGTAAGTTTTTATTATAAATTTAAAGAGCATTGTAATTACAGCAGTTGTATGCCTTATTTGCAGATTCACATTATGGGCAGCGATTTGGAGGAAATGATAAAAGATATTCCTTTGGCCTATTTGCCACGTGATTACGGAGGTGAAATGCTCTCAATGGATGAAATAGTGGCGGAATATGATAAATCCTGGGATCGAGATCGAGAATACTTCAAAGAGAATGCCAACTATGGCACCGACGAGAAATTGCGTCCTGGACAACCTTTGGACTTGGATGGTTTATTTGGTGTAGGCGGTTCATTTAGAAAATTAGTAACTGATTAGGGTAACGCTGTAAGTGATAGCAAAAATAAGCTGTGAAAGACAGACACGATGTAAAAAAATTAAATAACTATACTAATTTTGGTATTGATTTTACTTCTTTCTTCTCAGATACTCACATAACTTCGGGCCACAGAGAGTTAATCAAATAAAGATATGAACTCCCTCTTGGTTCTTATGTTAACAATAAACATTGGCGACACCATCGGCGTTCGATGACCTAAAATATTTCGCAATAAGGACAACACGAGCTGACTATTGTTACAGTTGCTCTAATGCTGATTAATGTGAAATTGTGACTTCACTATTTAGTTGACGAAAGCAAGTTGTGGTGGTTGAACTGTAAACGTACAATTCCGCTTGATCAGCAAGAATTGATTTGGATTTGGTCTTCGGTCACCCATGGCATAGCCGAATAGAGTTTAGGGTAGATTAAGATTTTTTATAAATAAATGTGTGATCAGAAGAAAGGAAAGCCGAGATGCGTTTAATCATTACGGATTTAAATGAATTATTGCCTTAAAGGTACACAAAACCTCCATAAGCGCCGTAGAGCGCTGTTTTAAGTGCGCGAGCGTGCGGCTTCGCTAAAATACGTAAACGGGTATCTGAGGTACCCGTTTGCATATTTTATTATCAGGGGTACGCGTATCACCTTTGATACCCGTATTTTAACGAAGGCGCAATTAGGGAACACACAACACAACAATTGGCGCAACCGCAGCCTTGAACACTATTAGCAAACACACAACTAAGTGATATAGTAGATTCCTACTGTACAGGGTTGCCCATATTCGACGGACCCATCTGGCAACGCCA
>JAHXMU010000069.1:1265002-1277191 GCA_019455685.1 Philornis downsi
AAATCCACTATGCAGCGAATTTTGACGAAAGATTTGCATCTTCATGCGTAAAAAATTCAATTGAATCAGGAACTGAAGCCAGCTGACCATGGACAGCGAAGGGAGTTCGTTAATTGGGTATTGGAGAGACAACATGAAAATGCTGATTTTGCCGATAAAATCATCATCAGTGACGAGGCCCATTTCCATCTTGATGGCTTCGCCAATAGGCAGAATTGTGGCATTTGGGGTGAGGAAAATCCTCGAGTGATTCACGAGAAGCAAATGCATCCTCAACGTGTCACTGTGTGGTGTGGATTTTGGGCTGGAGGAATCATTGGACTTTTTTTTATGAAAATGAGACATGTCAAGCGCAAACAGTCAATGGTGTTCGGTATCGTGAAATGATAACGAGTTTTTTCGTGCCTAAAATTGAAGAAATGAATGTGGAGGGCATGTGGTTTCAACAAGATGGCGCCACATGTCTACAGCCAGAAAAACAATTCAATTGCTGCATCAGTCATTTAAATACTGCGTTCTTGTTCGGACACCCTTTATATTACAATATTAAAATATCTATAGAAAAATTTAATTTTTATAAAGGCTCTAATCATTGCTAATGATGAGTCATGTCATGACGTTCCCAAAAATAATCAAATTTGATCTGTAAATCGACAAATATATAAAAACAGCCTTCACCTCACTTCGCCATAAATTAGTTTCAATATACAACAGTATTTAATATTTAGTGACTTCCAGTTTTAATAATATTCAAGAACAAGTAAAAAACATCTTAATATTGTGGAACCTGTAATTGTGATCACAAAGTCGCTACCCATTAAACATGCGTTATTATTTTCCCTCAAATTAAATCGTCTTTAGAGATTACAGATAAACATTAAGATTAATCATGTAGAAAGGTGTTTTTGGAACAACGCGACGCGACAAAACGTAGCTAAATGTCAACAAATTTTATACATGATTTTTATGAAAGCATTCACACTATCGAGACACCAATCGCAAGCGACAGCGACAGTTAGCAGCATGTATGTTATATTATTCGTTTTGCCAAAAGTAAAAAATAACGTAAAGAAATGAAACAAATGAAAGAAAATCTTAATTTTAATGAATATTTCTTAAAAAATAAAAATATACTATTAAAAAAATTTTGAATTTTTCCTTTCTATTCTGATATTTAGTTAAAAAAAAAACTAAACATACTAACGTTTGCCAGTCAGTAGGGGCGAATTTTTAAGCAGAAGCATTTTGTCGTATTGCGTTGGTATAAACAGATCTTTAATGAGTTATACCAGCTGCACTAAATATTTGCACAGAAAATTCGCTTGTTTCTCTTTAAACATATTAATCGTACATTAGAAATAATATTTGACAGCTTTAAGTAACAGGTTTTATAGGTAATGTAGGTATTATACGACTTGAAGCTACGTTTGAATTTGTAGACAAATGTCGAAAATAATGAAATAATGAACTACTAAAATGGGAGCGATAAAGAAAAAGAGGCAATAATGGCAACAAGGGAAAAGAAGAATGATACAGAGAAACAAACTCGCTCTGTCCTTCAAAGGATAAAATGTTCTACTAATGGGCTGTAGCAGATTTTCCTTGTTTAATAAAGTTTAATGGCATTTTAGTTCAAGTCCATGGTATTTAGCATTTATTAGCTGTATGAAACCAATTACAACGGCTTCTAGAAATACACCATTGCATACTTCTAGGCGTAATGCAGTTTTTTTTTAATCAAACATTGAAGACATTTTGTTTGCTCGAATTATTCTTATTTTGTTTTTCATGTTTAATCATCTTTCATGTGCCTCCCCCTCTACTCTTCCAGATAATTCACTACTTTGTATAATCGAGTAATTTGCCTGTGTGTGTCAAAGTTTGAAGTCGTTTTGGTTCATGGCAACTCTAGCGAAAATTTATCAACAATAAGTAGGAAAGGCAAATGTCGCAAATACTAGCAACGCGCAGCATGCCTTTGTTTAAAATTGAATCGTTTCATCGAACATTGGAGACATTTTGCTTACCTAACAGAACGAAGACTGTAGGAGAAATTTGAGTTTAAATCTGTGGCTCATTTACCTACAATATCCCATAGAGGGAATAATTTAGAACCTTAAACTCTCTCTCTCTCTCAGCTTCAAAATATTAATGGCTTCAAATGAATATCGTTGGAGATTATGTTGAAAAATAAAGAAAACTTTTGCCAACTTTTATATGTCTTCTTTGTTAAGTCGGCTAGTTTTGGGACTGACCTCGTACAAAGGACAAATTTATCAAGTTGTCTTATTCTCGATACAAAAACTGCCTACATATTCTCAGGACTTTCAAAACCTTTCTCCATTATTCGGTGGTAGAAGCAGAACCCATTCCATGCATAGTTCAAACAGTTTTTTCTTCTTCGATAGAGTTAGATGTCATTTTGGTTCAAGTCGATTCTATTTACCATTTATTAGTTGTAAGAACCCAACACAAATATCTTCTAGAAAAAAACGTACAATATTTTTAGGGGTAACATAAATCACTGCACCAAACATCGGAGACATTTAGTTTGCTGAAACCTACGGAGAGTATCTGATATGAGAGAGTTGAAATATCTATTGTTATATCCCTCTACAGTTCGATTGACTTCTGCAAACCATATTTGGTTTCAAGTAGTTTTTCATGTGGAGGGCAGTTTCAAGCATTTTAATAACTAAAAAAGTTTGTTATCTGATTTGAATTAAATTCACGTTTTTTACCATTTATTGGATATACAAAATTAATATAGTATAAAATTACAGTCGCAATTAGTATAAAATTATAGCATGCTTTCTGGCGTAACATAGGAAAATGCAAAATACCATGTACGAATCTGTGGTGACTAACCGAAGAGACAGGACGAAATTTTTACTTTATGCGGTCCATGAAGAAGTGTAGTCCCACTCTTCTCAAACAGTTTTCATTGCTTCCAACACGCAAAATGTCTTCAAATGTTAGTGTAGAGACTTAGAAACGGCTAAAGTTATGCAGTATCTTTTGTACTGTAAATAACTTCAGCAAGTTTGCTGTTCATGAAGATCAAAAAGCGAAAATTGGCTCAAACTACACTAAACATGAAGAGCCTATTAAGATACAATCAATAAATTTGTTATCCAATGATCTAACAGCATGCAGAATTCACCTTTAACAATTTAAATAATATTAACAGAAGTTGAAGAATACGTACCAGCATTTTGGTTCAAATGCATGCTATTTACAGTTTATTAGCCATATGAAATCAATGGCAATGGCCATTTTGGTTCAAGTCTATACTACTTACCGTTTAAAGCCATATAAAGTCATTGGGAATGGGCTCTATAATAACACCATTGCATGTATTCAGGCATAATATGGACACATTTATCTTGGTCGAGCCTACGAAGAGTATCTTAGGTGTTTGTACACAGACTTTATATAACTTTATGCCAACAGATATTTAGTAATTCTTTTACAGCTAATTAGTACAGAAATTGTAGTCAGCTGGAATGTATTGCAACAAGGTTTTGGACTGGAGCAACCAAATAAAATAATTTGGTGGATGAATTCGAATCTGTAATTGGTTTTTCTCTATCGCGTCAAGTTTTCGACATACAAAAAAATGTTTTTGTTGGTTTTTTACATAAAAAATCATTAGTTTATTAAAAATCAATGAATTTTCGAAAGTGAATGGCGTTATTTGAATGTCGTTTGTATTTTGTTGGTTCGGTTTCATGTATTAGAGTGCAGCAATAGTCTCCATCTAGCATCTTTTTGTCTTTAAAGTCTTAATAATTTCTTTCAATTTTCACTAAAACTTGGTCAGCATTTCATTGAATCCGTGTTTGTCGAAGGTAAATGGCATTATTTGAACGTCGTTTGTATTTTGTTGGTTCGGTTTCACGTATTAGAAACCAACAATAGTCTCCCAGCATCTTTTTGTCTGAAAATTCTTAATAATTTCTTTCAATTTTCACTAAGTCAGCATTTCATTAAATCCGTGTTTGTCGCTCACCAGGGTTTTGTAGAAAATTATCTAAATGCGAATAAAGAAAATGCACTTTGAGTGACATTCATGCACCTATTTCTTGATAATTTTTCAACAATATAGCAAAAATTTGTCTATAGTTTTCACTCTTATTGTTTCCAAGAAAACTGTTCACGATACTTTTGAAAGATTTTTAGGCTGCATATTTTTTTCTCCAATAAACATTGTGAAAAATTGTCTTCAGTCAATAGCTTCCTGATCTGAGAGTCGATTTTAGCATATGAAATTTTAGGAAACCCCTCTAGCAATTATTTAAACCACCATCTTTGTCCAGACACTTTAAACAAAAAAAGCCCCAATTTTATGTGCAGCGGCGGAAGAAGAACGTCATTTGTATCAATCAATGGTTTATTTAAAATGTTTTGTTCTCCTGGTGAATGCTCAGTTCTTTTTGGTCACTCTGTTCTGGCGTAATGATGACGTGTAGCGCGACTATCCCATAGACAAAGGAAACAACAATATTTTGTGAACCCTCCTTGCATGCCAGTCAACAAACCAATGACCTGAAATAGATTAACTTACTCTTATTAACGATAGTCTGTACTATACTCGTATATATAAAGGAATTTTAACTACAGATCTTCCATTTATTATCGCTGTGTTTGAGTAATGTCCAACTTTCAGTCATTGATTCGCAATTTCCCTTTGTATTAACGGCATGAGGAATTTGTATGGATGATTTTTCATTTCCACTATGCAAAAGAAGAACATTTAAACTGTACTTAAAACCATCAATAAATAATCACCATTCAGTTTTGTCATGTGGCTGGTTCACTTTTTGAAATAAACTATCAGTATCAGTACAGTATAGAATGGAGTCTTCCTTTTCTAAATATGCAACCAATTCCAAGCTTCTATCCCTATAGATTATTACTTTTGACCCAGCTGCAAGATGTTTCCACTGCTGCATGCGTGAAGCTAATAATTCTGCGTCTTGCTTCGTTAAATGTAAATCCCGAATTAGATCATTCAGCTCAGCTTGAGTCACTAAATGGCGTTCATCATTAGCCTGATATGTACAAACTACCATCGCTGGTGAAAGATGGTTCAGACTCACTGCTCGTAGCACTGGGAACAACTGCAATGGAATGACTGGAAATGGAAAGGACATTCGCGAAAGTGATATTTTTTCGATTTGTCACATTGAACCCAGCAACTTTTTTTAAACAGAAATAACAATCGGTTTGGTGGTTACTTGACTCTCTCCAAAGTACTGGAATTGAAAAATCGATATAGATCTTCTTGCCATCTGACCACTTGTATAAAAGAGTTCTGCAACTATTGCAAAACATTGCGGTGTCCACGGTTTGTTCAAGTTTCTGTTAGCAAAACCAAAATAATGTAAATATGAGTATCCATATTTTAATGATTCTGATATTGCATATCCTTTTTCCAACCAAATATTCACCACACACAAAGCAAAAGTAGCTTGAATCAGTGCTAAAACGCTACTATTATGAAAATTTACAAAGAATGTGGGCTTCTGTCAAATTAATACTTGTGAAATTGTAGTGTCAGTATTGACAGTATTGCCAGCATACGATAAAAAATGAAAAAGGCGTGATAGCCCAATTTTTATGCCAATTAAAAACCATGCTTTGTTTCTGCAGTCAATTTTGTTGTCCAAATTTGGAGACCAGTGTTATTATTAAAAGGAATTTTAAAACAATTTCAAACCGAGTCAAACGTCAACAAATTACCTAACCTTACCAAGTGAAGTTGTAGCTTCTTAGGATTGACAATGGTGCGATATTTCTTACCAAATTGCTGCACCTACTTAACTATAGGTATATTCATTTAATCGTATGTTGCGGCAATGTGCAAATTGTTCTTTATACTTACCCTTATTTATATATTTATGGCCGAATAATTTCCCGAACCTCTGCCACGTACACTGTCCGAAAACCTTACAAAATTTTCTTTCCATATCCATTCTTCGCCAACTGATGTGAAAAAAGAACATTTCTACCCATATTACTGTAGGGGAACTGAGGTTCAGTAAAGAGCTCTTTAGATTTCTTATGTTATTTGTAGTAGAGCATTCATTAAAACCACAATAATATGAAACAACTAAAGTCTTTAAGCGATGATTTGCAAAAAGTCGCAATCGAAGAATTGGGAGAAGCTCCCTCAAGAATACCTGAAGATTTGCAAGCTCTCAAGCTGTGGATAAACCAAGTGCCCCACCTAAGGGCTCGCACCGATGATCAATTCTTAATTCAATTCCTGAGAGGTTGCAAATACAGCTTGGAGAGAGCCAAGGAAAAGCTTGATGTATTTTTCACCTTAAAATCCAAATATCCAGATTTATTTGGGACCACGAATGTCGACGATGCCAAACTACGTGAGGCCTACAATTTGGGGTGAGTAGCTTAAGAAGCTTAAAGTAGCGTGAATAATTTAATGAGTGCGATTTACATATTTATTTATTTTGTATTAATTTGCGCTATTTTCAGTTGTTTCCTTATCTTACCCAAACCTTTGCATGACAATGGTCCCCGTTTGACGGTGTTTCAATTCAAATATGACACCAGCCAACATGGTTTTATGGATATTCTCATTCCTTGGACTGCTATGCACGAAATAATGATGGTCGATGATCCCTATGCGTGTGTGAATGGCATCGTCTACATAGTGGACTTTGAAAAGGCCACCGCCAGCCACTTAATGCAGATGACACCAAATCTTTGCAAAATCTTTGTATCGTTCCTTGAAAAATCTATGCCTTTGCGTATAAAAAAGGTTTATTACATAAATACCTCAACGGTCGTCCAGCAGTTCTTTAAAATATTGCTCCCGTTCTTTTCAGAAAAGCTAAGAGAAAGAGTAAGTACCTACTATGTAAATTCGAAAGACTGCCTCAAACCTTGTTTCTCTATTTACGCTTAGATTAAGGTGCTCGGCCATGACTTGAACGAAATGGTGAAAGATATAACCTATGCCTATTTGCCAGCTGAATACGGTGGTCAAAACAGTTCATGCAAAGAATTTATGCAGGATTACAACGAAACCTGGGAGGCTTTTCGGGATTACTTTAAGGAGAATGCCCAATTTGGCACGGACGAACATTTACGTCAGGGTGATCCTTTGGACTTGGATGATATATATGGTGTGGGTGGATCGTTCAGGAAATTAAATGTTGATTAAGTTGTAGGAAAAATTAAATAAAAATTAATTGAAACAAAAAACCAGGACAAAAACTTCAACATGGTGAACTGACTTACTTATATCTCCACTAAATGTCCATAAGTGTTGCTGCACGGCGTCAAAGCACAATAAAATATGCCAGTCCTCCGTTTGGAAAGGATTTGTCGATCGATTTTCAATAAATCGGCTAATTTGCATGTGTGGTACCTTAGGAGTCGTTGCAGTGCAATCTATTTTGTTAAATGCCTGATACGAGCTCTATTATAATTGCTTTATATATTTAAACAATTGAATGAAAGATAGGAATGTACGATTATGCAAGTGAAATAAAGTATTTAGTAAAGAATTTCAGAAGAAAATCAAATTTCGATGACTCAGTCGAAATAAATAGAAGGCACCAAAAGGGGTGTAATTACTTGACCGATTTTTCTCCGATATTGTAGAGAATCGTAAAACAATGTAATGGATATAAATCTAAATTAATATAGCCGACTAATTAGAAATTATAGAAGATTGCTCCAAATTGGTCAATTGGTATGGGAAGTACCAGAATGGCTATGACCGAAATTGGCAAATTGGTATAGGGAATACCAGAATGGGTTTGGCAATGTGCTCTGTTTTCATTTTGAGAAGAAGCTCTTGTGTCAACTGAATCTTAAATGGAAACAAATGCAAATCCTTGTGCAAAATGTGACCAAAGTTGTTCTTTGAAGACCAAGCTCCTGAGCACCGCGTCGAATTGAGATTGATGGATTGTTTTGAGCACTTTCTTCAGCAGCAGTAATGTTTTCAGCCGATCTTGCAATACGTTGTGTTCGAAATCATTCACTACACGATAAATAGTACGTCTTGTTGGCACTTTGACAAACGCTCAACATGTGCTAAATTTGACTAAATTTACTGCAATCGAACGGAAGTTATGAAGTCAGGAATATATCTGTGGTCACAACCCATAACAGCCTAAGTCTGTTTTTCAATATTTTCAGTACAGGAGTTTAAAGTTTTGAATCTTCACTGAAAATCAGGAGAAGGTGTTTTTTGGAAAACTTTGCTACAGATTCCAAGGAAACGAATTTCTTTACTTAGTTGTTAACAAAAAATAGTTGTTTATTCTCGCAGTCAAAAGATATTATCCAAAAAGACACTTAGGCTCTTAAGAATTGTTGAACGAAACAAAGTCAAAAAGTTCAAGTTGAGTTAGGCTATTATTCCAGATTAAATAAAAAACTTTAAGTTTGGAGAAAGACCTTAACTCAATTTATGTTTATCAAAAAACGAAATTGTAATTCGGAATAAGAGCTTAACTCAAGTTAGGAAAATAAAATTGTTTCTTTATTTTTTTGGATTAACGAAAAATAATGTTTATATTTGTTGTAATCCTAAATTGACTTAGGCAGTTATGCTAAAACAGTCATTTAGAAAAATAACTTAAGCTATTAGGTTTTTAGGATTAATTGCCTTCCTAGAAGAGATACAAACATGAAAAATTTAGAGCAAATAAATTTAGAGTTAAGAGTTAAGCCTAACTCGAGTTAGGCTGTTACGGGTCATGACCACAGATATAAGTTTGATAGGTCATTTGCATTGAAGGTTCCAAAAGTGATGGTGGTGATCTATCGATTTTTCCAAATTTTACCAAGAATTATGAAACATTGCAATGATAAAAAATTTGGGTTACGTTGGGTTACAGCTGAAGAGTTGCAGAGAGAAATTTGGATTTCCGAAATTCGGTTAATTTGTATAATAGGTAACGGAAGAAATACACCGATACAGACCATTTACAATCCCAGCTACAATCTGGGAAAATATAAGACCAAGTTTGAACAAGTTCCATAAATATTTACTTTAGTTATTGTGTCCATTAACAAGCCAACCAAACAGACGGACGGATAAGTCATACAAAATATTTAGTCAAAAGCTGCTACTTTGAATATCTCCGTCTGAATATAAAATTTTTGCCGTATCAAACGAAATATAGCTTCATTGCCCCGTGTGGAAGTATACAAAGAGAATAGCTCATGTAAACCAAACCCAGCTAAGATTTGTCGGAATTCAATTAACCCTGAATAGAGGGTGTGAAACAAAATAATATTAACACAATATATTAGACCTTGCACGAATATCTAGAGCCGTTGAGTTTCTCTAATATGTTCGCTTTTATAGCATCCACAGTCGCCAGCAACTCATCCTTTGCTCCACCAATCAAGAAAAGTGATTCTTCTAGTAGGTTTACACAATCTTCAACATGTTTTATGGCGTTTGGTGTAAGTTCATGGAATTGTGTGTCGTAATCGGTGTTCTTAAAGATTTAACTAATCCATTTTATCGAAAATTTGTACCACAGAGAATAGATGAAACACATAATTTTTCACTCAGTGGTTACTTCAACAAGGAAAATTGTCGCATATGGGGCTCGAAGAACCCCAAAGTGATTTTGAAAAGGCCATTGCATCCAAAAAAAGTGGCTGTTTGGAGGGCATTATTATCTGGAGATGCCATTGGGCCGTATTTTTTCCAAAGCTACCTCAAAAGGATCCAATCTAGAGGCGATCATTTAAATGGCATTGCATTTCGTACATAACGGCAAAGGTCCAAACATTATAATGAAATAAAAATCAAATCATAGCGTTATGAGTGTTTTATTTAACTTTACTTTGGAAAATGGATAATATAAAATTTTGGCGGGTTTATTTGAATTGCGCACGTATACCAATATAAAAACCGACAATAATAATTATGTATTTTAATTGTTCAAATAATGCAAACTAAATTGCCACTTATTATTGACTAGCCTCATGTGTGAAATAAGAAAGATAATAAAAAATATCAAATGGAGCCAATTACAGATTAACTATTTAATCATATTAAAAAAAATAAACAAAAACTCGTTTTGTCTGCCATAAATATTAGTTTAGTTATTGCAAACAGAGGTCGTTCGCTGCATTTCGCTATCATTGCATTTATAAACGATGTACAAGCAATCAAAGCGAGTGATTTCAAGTGCATAATTGTCATTGAACCCAGCTTTCAAATTATCTCCACATCGCTCTTCCAGTTGGTTTTGCATACTGAAGACTTGTTTTTGTTCGTACACTGAGAAGGTTTGATTCAGCAAGTGCTGGATAATTTGTTAGAATTTGATATTTATGTTCATCGTTGCTTACGTGAAGCGGTAAAGTAATCTTTACCTTATTTTTATCGATTTCCAACAGCGTTCCCTTACAGGATTTTGTGCTAAGAAACATTGATATGGTTATAAGCAAAAAAATTGTCATACACAGTGGCCGTATCAAAGCCGATTTTTTTTGCCTGCAATTGAAGATTATAAACTTGACGATATATTATTTCAAAAAGACGAGCCACAACACGACCGAATTTGGCTTCACTGCATGAGAAGTTTCCCGAAAGCGTAATTTCATGTTTTGGAGACGTCAATTGCCCACCAAGATCATGAGATTTGACGCCGTTTTTTGTGGAGGTACGTCAAAGGCCGTGTTTACGCGAATAATCCCCAAACGTTGTAGCATTTGAAAGCCAAGATATCGCCGATATACCGTCCGAAATGTGCAAGTGCGAAAAATTGCTCGAAAACTACTTCGAAAGGTTCCACTGCTGCAATTCCGAGGCGGTCATTTAAGTGGCATTGTATTTCGTACATAATGGCAAGGTCTAAGCGTTATAATGAAATAAAAGTTTCATTGAAATCATAGCTTTATGTGTGTTTTAAATAACTTTACTTGAAACCGAAAAATGGATTACCCTATACAACAATTTACAGTCAGGCCTATTAATAGTAGGTGCGTTATGCTTGAACGACAAATAAATCTTTAAGGTGAGGCATACAAATTTTTAGTTTAACAGGTAAGATATGATATCTTATGAACTCTTTTTCTTATCATTTATTGACCGGTTATGGCTTGTATAAATATGAAAATCGTAAATCTGTACTAGTAATGCATATGAAAACGATCGATTTAACATGCTTTGAAAGTTTTTTTTTTTTTTTTTATTTTATAATAAAACTCAGTAAATATGAGATAGAAAGGCGTTGTCATAACACATAGTGTCTGTGCCGAGCTTCAAAAGAAAATATTTAATTTCAAATATGTTGATTCAAATGCTTGCTATTCAATTCAGCGCAATTAGTCAATATGAAACAAATCATTATTTCAAATACGTTAGGGAGGAATGAAAAAAGTTTCTCCTCTCTCACCTCAGATATTGGCTCTACGTCCATATACGTTAAATGCCATTAATGTTCGACGCAATGGTTTGCATTATGTCAGAGCACGTGCTCTGTTTTTAAGCCATTACGTCAAAAAGCATGTTAGCATTGCTTTCTTATAGTTAACAAATGATACAGTACGGACCTGAACTAAAATTATATTATACTCTATAAAACAAGAAAAGTCTATTTGAGTCTAGTATGCTTATATTTTGCCTTTTTGAGCCCAGACAGAGTTGAAGAGAGTATAATTATGGAGGGGAATAATAAAATTGATTCAAACAGTATTGGCTACAAACAAAGCAATGAAAATACCTTCTAGAGAACGGCTCGACATAATGCTAAAAACCACAAAATGTTAGTCAAGGAAATTTTAGTGGCGCTACGGTTAGTGGCGTTACGCGACTATCGTTCCCATGAACGCGAATTTAATCCCGCATGCAGCCACCTATCATTATTTGAGTGGCGGTCACCTCGATGTGTCTGACAAAGACACAGACTACAAGAATCTTTTATTTTCAAAATGTTGCGTACTATAAAACCTTTTTTGTGTAAATAAAACCTTAAACAAACTCAATGATACCAACTGAATTTTTTAGCAACGGTGTATTTTAATTGTGATATTTTGACTCTAGAGATAATACTCTTTTTTTCAAAATACTTATTCTTTATTTTAAAAACTAAAGGTGTTCTGTCTCTATCAACAGTAGACAAATATTCAGCATGACATGTGATAATCTCTTCTGAAATTTTAAATGTTAGTACGCGGTAT
>JAHXMU010000069.1:1277201-1326050 GCA_019455685.1 Philornis downsi
ATTCTCATATAGAAAAAGCTTTTTCCTATTTCAAACAAATTCATTTATACGCTATTTTTTACATTAAGAAACTCCAATAATTTTTTTAATTTCGATCCTGATTTGGACAGAGCTCTATCAAAATTATATCAAATATTGGTTCAAATATCCAAAACGAAACTACACACAATTTTAATTTTGACTCATTCACCTGAACCGAAATTGAAAGCAATTTTGATTCTGATTCGAGTTGTGAAAAGTTCTGTTTGTATTTAATTTACAAATTTTCAGTTCGAAGCAATTTATCATAAATTCAGAAAATTTCGCAATTTAGCGCCAGAAATTCTTTTCTGCCACGAAACAAAACAACAATAGGTGTTGATTCACATGAAGAAAAGAAATTGCATAAAGTTACACTTTCTCGAATCAAAATATCTGTTTCATTATGGTTTGAGACAGAATCAATGTAGGTTGCGTCTCAGTCAAAAATATTGGAATATAGTTGAAACAGAAATATGAATTAGAAATAAATTTCTAAAGTATATTAAATAAGTTTTCGATATCAAAACTGAAACGAAACCAAACGTTCAATAGGGCTTTTAAAAATAAATGTTCATTGCTGCCAGAAGAGTTGCCGCGGAAGTTCGGTGTAGTTCTGGAAAGTAAAGCTCTTTCACCATCTCTTGTAGTAACAGGCATCGGTCTCCCTGTACGTGATTAGTATTGTATACACAAACATTCCCCCTGATATTTCAAGCTATAATAATTTCTAATAATGTGGGCAAAAATACAAACAAAATACAACTGAATGTGATCCAAATAATAGAAATGAAAACCAGTTTAGACTTGAAAGAATAAAAACAAAAATTGGTGGCAATTAAATCATTTCGAGAAATTGAGTTTCTTGCTCAAACCCACACAATCCATCTGAGAAGAGCTAGAAGAAATTCTTTTTAATCTACATATGTATGAAGTATTTAAATCGATCCATATCAGCTAGATCTTTATTCCAATGGAAACTTTTGCAATCTTCAGAGTATACACTTATAAACTACATACTCTCTTTTTTCAGAACCATGCTAATTTTAGCGTCGTTTTTGTAGCAGTTTGAATGTAGCTATTTGTTCATTTGTATATAATGGGTGGCTCATAAGTAACGTTAACGTCGACTATATTGAGTTCTTGCGCATCATTTGGTTTTAACTCGTGAACCAATTGCACCTTATATGGGAAAAGATGTAACATATGTAAAATTCTTTGCAAAGACCGCCCAGACATCTCTAACTGCTGAGAACGTCGCCTAGTGGAAGTTTCGTGGTTTTCCTCAATACTTGCTTGCACTGGAGCAATGGTCACTTCATTACGAACTGCACGAGGTCTTCCAGCACGCGGAAGATCACAGACAGCCCCTTGTTGCCCAAAATGCTGAACTAATCGGTAAATTGTTGGAGCGCCAGGAGCATTTCGATGACAAAAATTTCGATATGATCTGAATAATCGAATGCTGACTTTCAAAGTAAAATTGAACAACCTTGGTTCTTTGTTCTGTGATGAGCCTTTCCATCATAAATTTATTATTATTAATAGTATTATTTAGTTAATTCCGTAAAGAGACAAAAAAATACAAACAAAAAATGTGTTCACTGATGAAATCTTAGCGTTACTTATGCGCCATCCTATATATATAACTTTGCATTTATGAAGTAATTTCTTCCGTATTGAGGTAATTTCTTCCATAAACTTTCCCCCTCAAGACAGCACCAACAGTTTGTGCTTCTACTGGTTTTTTGAAAACTGCAATTTGGTTCAAATGTTGATGCAAGTAGCCAGAACGAGTTATTTTCAGCCGGAAAACATGGAATTATGATGCTATTTCTTCATCAGTATTCCGATCAGGATGTCTAATTTACAGTTTGATAGATTAAAATCCTAGAAATTTATCATCATTTAATGAAAAGAAATGTAAAAATATTGCCATTGGCCCATTGGGGCTACTGATTCGCATCAGTTCTCTATGTAAATTATAGCGCTATAAACTTGATTTTTGCGTCAGCCGAACATAAGAAACTTGCTCAAATGACTATTGGTGTGAAAGGCACGGCAGATACTAAATACTATACTAATATTTTCAACAGGACGTTTCATATCCAATGTTGTAGTCAGTCAAATTGCTAATTATAACACAAGTGCCCAAGCATCCATCCGTGCAACTTTACTCCCGTCCGTTTTTTTTTTTTCATTTTGCTTCTGGTTCGAACAGATTGTTTTATAATTGATGGCGCTTGATTGAGGGTGTTCAACAAAATTCTTGACTATTTGGCATTTATTAACTGTGAAAAATAAGGAAAAATTATCTTTATTCCTATTTTGAATCAAGTCCTCCTCTTTTATCATTTCTTAGCTGATATAAGTATTCCACAACAAAAATATAGCATTCTTTCAGGCGCAGGGAAAACCATTCCACCGAGCATCAGAGACATATCGACTCTGCCTCGAATCTTCAGAACATAAATAGTTAGGTTTAATAAGCTCTACCAATTTTCTCATAGATAGTGGTGGCTTAGCGCTAATTAACTTAAAGAAATTAATGACAAAATTATCTAAAAAAAAACACGGCATATTTTTAAGCATAAACTTTATCATTGTATCAAATATTCTGAGTGAAAATTTTAATTTTGTATTTTAAGTATCCGAAAGCAAACAACAAACACGTAAGTAAGTAATAATTGTTAAAATATCAATTTTGGTGAGAAGAAAAGTTAAAACGTCTACATTCCGTAGCAAACAAACAATCCTGTAATAAAAATTCTGAAATCAACTTCAGCGTGAAACTACGTGAAATTCACGTGTAGCCGAAAACTTCTGCTGCCAAAAATCTTGACATTATCAAAAACGTAGATTCCCTATAGCGGGCGAAAATGTTGTTTAAACTACGTAGTAGCTTTTATAGTTGGTTGGCACTGACTTCAAACGGAATTCGATTTAATAAGGCTTCCCTTCATCTCTGTAAGGATAAATGTCGGGGTCAGTATCGGTGTAGTAAACTACTTGGAAAAGAAATATAAACAAAATAGGAAAACTGATTTCCATTAACTTTCTGCTTAGCTTGTTGATTTAGCACTTTCTTTTCGATTAAATGTCACGTTGAAGGAAATGGATATTTCGTCCCCCTCGTTCACATTGCCTGATGCAATGAAGGCATGTTGTTCTTTTTTTCTAGTAGACATTGACTCTAATGTCTTATAGCTGACGTAATACTATGAATCTCTATTAAATAAGATAAACCAGCTTTAATCCACCTAGCGAACATTTTATAGTTTGGAGCCGGAGGGAGCTGGCAAGTTTGCAAATACACCACATAAAAAATTACTCTTACAAACAATTGTCAGATCAATTCAAGCAGCCCTGTAGTAACTCTAAAAGACAAAATTTCCATTTGCGCATTATGATTTGAGATCAATAGAACGACACGAAATGGATACGAGTAATTAGTACAGAAAGGAATTGAAAAATTTGAATTTTATTTTGTGTGAATAACGGAATCCATTCCATAACCAGTAAATGATAAATAGCATGGACTTGAACCCAAATGACAGTTTGGAATCCAGAGAGATTTACTCAATTCAGCCTATTTGCATGTATCTTACAATGTTTTCCATTCAACAGCTAACTGTTACATGGAGATCACTAGTTTAAAGAGGCGAAATCGCAAAACTTATGGGAAGAATAAGTTCCGATTGAACCTAGTTTTGGAACTCTTTCCCTACAGAAGCCTTCTTCTAAATATGCTTGTATGGCATATAATATGGACGTGGTTTATAGTCCAATTAGTTGCGGCTGTGACTTGTATTGAACACTGTATACATCTTTACGATGAGCTCTATACATTATCGATATATCTCTATAACTATCTATGAGCTCTCTATAATTATCGAAAGCAATTTTTCCATGTTTTATTGACTAGTTATAAAAGGTATTTTGTTAAGTTAATGTGCTGCACAGGTTGTTGTTAAAGGCTTGTTTGTCAACATTTCTATATATAAATCGATCGGTGTTATCTATCTAATAGAAAGAAAATATACGTCCAAGCATACCTCATTTCCGCGAGAAGCTACATGGCGATCTCGCAGTTCCCACATAGCGTGGATGTTATTTGATGCAATAATCGATTTTGAATGCTCGACTTAATCTCTTTTCTTTCCAAATTAAATTATGCAGTCACTGTATAAAACGCAAGCATCAATATTAGCAATATTAGGACTAAACGGTCTGGGAACGTAAACCATAAAAAGCGTCGCCATTTGTGATGTTGTTAGGTTTGACGTACGCAGCCACACCAGTATTACCATATCTCAAAGTGAAAGTGACAAACCTTCCATAGCCAAAATTAATTTTGGAGTGGGTTTAGTCGACTTCAATTTAACTACAATTGTGAAATCAAATTAAACTAAATGAAAGCCGCAGCTGTAGAAGGCAGTTAAAATACCCCTGTCAATTTGTAGCCAACTTCGGTGAGTACCAATTCCATAGAGTAATTTCTAAAATGTTGGTTTAAATTCTTACTATTTCGAGATATTACTCTGATCTGTGGTTATCCGAGAAGATCGTAGTGAATACTATTGTTCCAAAACTTAATAGAATCGTCCAATTGTCTCATATGGTTGAAAGGGATTTGGTTATACGCCTTTTAATTCATTCTTAGCACAAAAATATAAATTTTATCTTGAGGTTAATATAATTTCATTTGCTTCGTTTGTGAAAAAATCTCCTTATTTGAGTTTTAATATTTAAAATTCTTCAACTCTCGGTATTATAAACACTTCCATGCGTCACAGTTTTTAAAATAGTAGTTTCTGGTAGGAAATAATAGCATATTAGCAATAATAGCATAGGAGCAATAATAGCATAACATCATTGCTATAGCATTCCAAGTCATAATTTTTATAGAGATCTGTGTATCACCCAAATGAAAAATTAACGAAAATTTAACGTTAAGCGAAAATTGCGTGTGAACTGTGTATTAGGCTTTAGCAACTGCAACGAATTGCTTATATTTGACGCATTCTATTTTTAGACTCACTCAACGGGGCCTACAGTTTAACGACGATTTCAAATATCGTAGTTTGAGAATCATTTACCAAACTTGCCGATTGATCGACTACTCGAAGTGCTATTCAAACCCATCGAGGTGACCGCCGCTCAAAAAATGATAAGTGGCTGTATGTGGAGTTGAACCTGCGATCATACGAACTATAGTCGCTTGTACTAACTAACGGTATATAAAACTAAAACAAAAATAATATTCATATCTTATACTGTTTTAGTTTTATTATAATTTAAGGCCATATAATTCGTATGTGATATGTACGTAATACTTAATAAAGCAGACTTGACCCTTTGACCCTTCTAAAGAAAAACACTTTCTTAAGATAAATCGAACACCAACGTTTATATAGTTTTGATTTTCGACATGTTTTAAACTAAGAAAAGTATCCGGATAGATCTCTAAATCCCTTCATAACTATCGTATGCCATCCAATGCTAAAGTCGAACATCTCCATTAAATATTGTAGGGGATCACCGAACGATGTTAATAACTTGTTTTCAATTGTCTCTGTTATTTATACTTAAGCGGTTGTAGCAGTCACATCACTATGGCGCAAATAAAAATTTTGAATGACGAATTGCAAAAAGCCGCAAACGACGAATTGGGTGAAGTGCCTTCAAGGATACCGGATGATATCAACGCTCTCAAGCTATGGATAGAACAGCAGCCTCATCTGAGGGCTCGCACAGATGATCAATTTCTGATACAATTCCTGAGAGGCTGTAAATATAGTCTGGAAAGGGCAAAAGAAAAACTCGACGTATTTTTTACATTAAAATCAAAGTATCCACAATTATTCGCCGCCACAGACGTCGATAATGCAACATTTCGAGAATATTACAATCTAGGGTAAGTTCTGAGAAATTGATAAATTTCGTTGAAGCCTCCAAATTGGCAATGATTCATTTCAATTGTTTCTAGCTGTTTCATTATCTTACCCAAACCATTGCATGACAATGGCCCACGTCTGACAGTATTTCGATTTACGTACGATGCCAGCCATCACCGCGTTGAAGATGTTTTCCTCATTTGGGCCTCTATGAACGAAATAATGATGATCGATGATCCATACGCCTGCGTCCATGGCATTATCTACATTGTTGATTGTGCGAAGGCTACAGCGAGCCATTTCTTTCAACTGACACCAAACCTTTGCAAAGCCGCCGTTTCATTCATGGAGAAATCGATGCCTTTGCGTATCAAAAAGATTTGCTATATAAACACTTCAGCGGCTGCCCAGCAATTCTTTAAAATTCTCTTCCCGTTCTTTTCGGAAAAGCTAAAGCAAAGAGTAAGTATAACTTAAATAAATTCGTTAAACTGTCTCACACTATATAATGGATATCTGGGCATTTTTCTTAGGTGATGGTTTTAGGCCATGATTTGGAGGAGCTGGCCAAGCATATACCTTACGCCTATTTGCCAGCAGAATACGGTGGTCAAAACAGCTCTTGCCAAGAAACGTTGAAGGATTACAACAAAACCTGGGAAACTTATCGAGAATATTTTAAGGAGAATGCCCAGTTTGGCACTGACGAAAATTTACGCCTGGGTAAACCTTTGGATTTAGATGACATGTTTGGTGCGGGCGGTTCATTTAGACAGTTAAATGTTGATTAACATGTGAAGAATACAAAAAAATGATGTGAAGACGATAAATTGCAAATATATTTTTAAAAAATTACCAGATGGGGGTGTACTAAATTTATAATTATATTTCAATTTACCAGGAGTGCTCATCTGATATCCAATATACATATATCGTTGTAAAAATCTTTGAGCCATGTCCGTTCGTTTGCCGCTACTTTTATTCAAATCAGACAACATTCGACCCGCCTAAGCCAGAAGACTTACTTTTGTCACAAAAAACATTCCATCGCCATAAGCATATTCATGGTAAAAAGCTTACAAAAGAAATTTTCTGGTTGTCGAAAAATAATAACAAGTAAGGAATTTCATAAAAAACAAACTGGCTGACGATTTATCGGTACAACGCCTTCTTCACTATTGACCGAAAGTTGTACAAGTTGGCAAAATAGCTGCAACAGGTAAAGCTTGTCTGTATAAGTTGTGTGATATTTTCGAAGTTATTCAAAAATTAAAACCACAATATAGAGGCAGTTTATGGATACCGGGGGGAGATGTTCCATAAAGTTTTTAAAACCACCGCTTTAGCGTCGTTATTGAAAAATATTCAAAAATCAAATTTTCACTGATAAAAAGGGGAAAGCTGACATATTATATACGAGAAGGAGACGATGGAAGAGGGAGATGATACATCGTGATGGTAGATGGTGTGAAAAGTGTGGAAAAAGTGGGTACGACCAGTTATCTGATGATGGGTCTACGGTATTCTAGAACCAATGCCCAAAAAAATGGTATTTTGATCGCTATTATGAAATGTTCATCATTTATTGTTAGATAAAAGGAACATATGATGAAACTTGAGAAATATGCGATGGAACTGTGCCAGACCATAAGCCTCGTAAAAACACCTTTGTTGGAAAATGGCTTTTATACCCTGTTTATAGTAAAAACTATGAAACTCCTTAAAATAGCCAAGAACCGCAGACTCCACGTTTTCATTGTTGGCAAATCTTTTACCACCGAGCCATTTTTTTATGTTTGGAAACAGAAAAAAGTCCGAGGGAGGTAAATCTGGTGAATAAAGTGCGTGACGAAGCAATTCGAACTTTAACTCATTTTGACCATCGCAATAGTGGATGTGTGAACTGATGCATTGGCTTGATAAAACTACACTTTCTTTTTCGCCAAATGCGGCCTTCTTTCATAATTTCATCACCTAAACAATGCAATAAATTGATGGTTTTTCTTAACCAATAAAAAATAATCCCACGTGCATCCAAAAAAAGAAAAAACAGACGCCATGACCTTGCCTGCAGATGGAATTGTCTTCGCTTTCTTTCAACACGATTCTCCCCTTCCAGCCTACTATTTTGATTGTTCCTTTGTCTCAGGTGTGAAGTGGTGCACCCATTTCTCATCCATTGTTATAAATTGGCGCAAAGACTTGGCTTTATTGTGGTAAAACATCGCGCAATACTCTACTGAAACATCTTCACAACGCTGTTTTTGTTCTATTGAAAGCAAGCGCGGCATTCACCTTGCCACAGCTTTCTTAACTTCAAATCTTCGGTCAATATACGATGTATAGTACTTGTTGAAATGCCTATCACTTTAGCTAGCTCTCGCACCTTCAGCCGACGATCATCTAATACCATTTTGTGGGTTTTCTTAACAGTGTTTGGCGTGGATACCTCAATTGGTTGACCACTATGGTGTTCGTCTTGGTAGCTCGTACGGCCTCGTTTAAAGTCTGCTATCCAATATTTTAGAATCGTAAACGAAGGAAATGGAAATATTGAATTGCTTAACGGTGACCATTTTTTCCATGTTCACAAATTCACTGAGATCGTTTTGATGGCTCAAATAAAAATACAGAACAACTTAGCGCATTGAAACTTGAAACATATATTTTATAAGGTTGGTACTTTCCGCAAATATTGTTTAAACTACTGGCATCATCTATACGTTAGGCCGGCTAGTTTTGGCACCACCGTATACATGAACTTTTTCTTGCAACGATATTTTGATCTGAAATGATGTTGAAATAATTGCTGTTGAGCATTAGTCGGAATTAATGTATCCATCTTGAAGTAGTATAAATCACAAATATAACAATAAAAAAAACATAATTTTATGCTCAATTAACATCCTAGCAAAAGAATTGCATCCACGGAAGCTGAAATTCACCGCAATTTTTGGAGCAAGCGGAAAACATTTTCTTAATCACCAATGAATTTAATTTAGACTTGTCATATGAAGACAGCGGGTTTTTATCTTGATGTCTTCTTCGCTTTTTCACCAGAGCTATTATAGCAATAAAAAAGCAGTAATTTGAAAAATTGCTCCAAATTTTTCATTTGACCAGAAATTTTTTGTTTTTGGATCAGAGTTTTCAAACCGTAAAACAATGTTTTTATCAACTGTGATTATGTGGCAGTCGAATCCAAACGAATTAAAAGTATTGAAATGTAATTCAATTTAATAAGAACCACCTAGTTTGTTTAGATTTGGAAGTAGTACAAAACTGCTTTCTTGGTAAATTTGCATATATTGCGCTATTGGAAGTGATGAAAATGCTATTCTTTTTAAATGACTATCAGGTGTTTTTGCTGGGATGTTTTATTATCATATACATTTTGCGTGCACAGGCATACGTGCAAAGATAGGAATAGATAACTTTGATGATTGTACAGGGTCATCCATTTAGTGGGTTTAAAACCGTCGGTCTGGCAAGGCTGTCAGCTATTAAATACGTATCATCAGACGTGTTATTTATTCAGTGAAAGGTCATTCATTTGCCATTTACGAATATGAATCGTTTAGCAACCGAAGAAGGCGTAAAAATAGTTAAAAGTTACTACAAAAGTGTAGATTCAAACGTAGGCGTTTAATCGAACACAATCATTCATGTCATTGGGCCGTATTTTTTCGACAACTACCTCTAAAAAATCCACTGCTGCAACCAATCCAGAGTCGGTCATGAAATAAAGATTTTATTGAAATCATATATAAAGGGTGTCCGAATAATGATGAAATAAAGATTTCATTGAAATCATATATAAAGGGTGTCCGAATAAAAACGCAAGATTTAAATTTGGCGCCATTCGAAGTGTCATTGTTTGAAATTTGAACAATTGTTATTGTTTGCTAGTAGAAGGTACGAGATTAGTAAAAATGGAGCGGTACACGAATGAACAACAACATTCTCATTGTGAAATTGTTTTACCAAAATGGTGAAAGTTTTGCGGCTACAGTTCGCAAATTGCAATAAATTTGAGGTCACAATAATGCTCCGAAAGAGCCAACTGTAAAGAGATTAATGGATAAATTTGCCAAAACTGGATCTGTTAGTGATGTAAAGACAACAACGCGCCTTCGACCAGGTCGACCGACCGAAAATGTCGCAGCTGTAGGTGATAATGTCGCTCAAACTCCATCCACCTCAATTCGACACCGAGCTCAGCAAATTGATGTCTCCAAATCCACTATGCAGCGAATTTTGACGAAAGATTTGCATCTTCATGCATACAAAGTTCAATTGACTCAGGAACTGAAGCCAGCTGACCATAGACAGCAAAGGGAGTTCGTTAATTGGGTACTGGAGAGACAACATGAAAATGCTGATTTTGCCGATAAAATCATCTTCAGTGACGAGACCAATTTCAATCTTGATGGCTTCGCCAATAGGCAGAATTGTGGCATTTGGAGTGAGGAAAATCCTCGAGTGATTCGCGGGAAGCAAATGCATCCTCAACCTGTCACTGTGTGGTGTGGATTTTGGGCTAGAAGAATCATCAAATCAAAAAGTCAATGGTGTTCAGTATCGTGAAATGATATCCAGTTTTTCGTGCCTAGAATTGAAGAAATGAATGTGAAGGGCATGTGGTTTCAACAAGACGGCGCTACATGTCGTACAGTCAGAGAAACAATTCTATTGCTGCATCAGTCATTTAAATCTTGCGTTCTTGTTGGGACACCCTTTATAATTGGTGGATTTATTTGCATTGCACATGTGCATCAATATAAAATCCGACAATAATAATTATGTTAATTGTTCAAATAATATAAACTAAATCGTCAATTATAATTGAAATAAGAAAGATAATGGAATAAAACATATCAAATGGTGCAAATTATAGATTAACTATTTAATCATAATAAATAAAAAATAAACAAAAACTCGTTTTGCCTGCCATAAATGCTAGTTTAATTACTGCAAACACAGATCGTTCGCGAACAAAGCGACTGATTTCAACTGCATAATTGTCATTGACCGCAGCTTTCAAATTATCTCCACATTGCTCCTCCAGTTGTTTTTACACACTTGAGACTTGTTATTGTTCATATATTGAGAAGGTTTGTTTCAGCAAGTGCTGGTAATTTGCTAGAAATTGATATTTCTGTACCCCATTGAAGATGATATAATTTGTTCTCCCCCGCTTACGTCAGATTTACGCCGATAATCTCTAAACTTTGGAGCAATTGGAAACCAACATTCGTCAAGTTATTGCCGAGATATCGCCCGAAATGTGAAAGAAGTGCTTTTGAAACCGGTATGTAATTTTTACATGAAATTGAGGGCTTTACTTAGCGTAAATAGAATGAATCCATTAACTTTCTTCAAATTCCATTATGTCTCTCTTATAGAAACTAAGACAGTCGTTTTACATAAACTTCTCATGAGGCGAATTTGTCATCACCAAAATCATTTACTTCAGGTATGAACAGATGGTAATCACTTTCGCCTCGCAGTGTCGTAAATGACTTTTCATTACCAGTCACCATCCGTTCCATCCGCTTCAGAAATAGGTTATTGCGATCCGCAGATATACGATAAGGACGCAAGTTCTCTCTTTCACTTTAGTATCGATTACTTGCTGTATATAAAAAGTATTCAATATAAATATTGTGAAGTGTAGGGTATTACATAGTTATCCTTAGGATACCTTGAATTTTTATCTAAAAGAGCTTTGAGGTTTAGTTTAAAGGTTTGTGGACTTGTTAATGCAAAAAAACCGACAATTTTTAATTACTTTTAGGTTTGTCAATGGCAGTTAATTACAAAATAGTTTCAATTTGTATCAATAATGCGAATTAAAATGTCAATTATAATTATCAAGAGTTGCTAAAATCTCTGTTTTAATATTTATCTGTTGCAAAAAATAAATTACAAATTATCGGCTGGCATAAAGTACAAATAAGCTTATGAATAAATAAAAAACAAATCAAAACTCGTTTTGCCAGCCATAAAATTTAGATTAATCATTATTATTGCGCCCATACAAGCAAAACAACTGATTTCAATGGCATAATGACTCTGATCGCAGTTAGTGATTTGCATTTGCATTGTCCTTCCGGTTGATTTTGCAAACTTGAGATTTGTTTTTGTTTATACTTAGCTCATAATTGATTATAACAGAGCAGAATTTCTTAAACTGCTTGAGGCTGCAGTTCAAAAAATGGCACGTAATTTATCAAAAGTTATTTCTGTGTCTCATATAATGTAATAGGACTTGATTTCTAGCTTTGGAGAAGCGACAAAGTAAGACAAATACATTTTTTTCGGTTCTCAAGGGCATTCCCTTCAAGAACCCTGGGCCCAAAGCCGAAAATTAGTCTATGCCAATGAACACACACAAAATTTGTAGCACAGATAAATGATAATAATTATGAATTCCTGAAGCGACTAATCCTATTGACTTTTTGATTTGTAAAAGAGGAAGTAGAGTTTTAGAAAAAATATATTTCTTGAACACCCTGTGTCAAACCAGAGTAAGTTGGGGTAAGCTAAAACTGGCAACTTCGATTAAGAACAACCTTTTCGAGCTCGTACCTTTTTCATATAGCGATCGATTTCGAAGGTATTTCAAGTTTGGTAACCCCTTCTTTGAGGCAGGCCGAACCATACTTACTTTACCGTATTATCTGTTTACATATATAAAAGAATTTGGTTTTAAATTTGCATTTTTATTTAATTTTTTTTTTTTTGGCCAAAAATTCTTTTATTGTAACAATCAAAAAGAAAAAAAACGAAAAATAATACTTTTCAGTTTCCAACACAGCCACAGACAAGACTTAATTAATTAATCCTAATAATTTCTCAAGGCCAAGCTTGTGTTGCAGATACTAGAAATAGCTTAATTTGTTGGAAAATTTCTACACATTTTTTAGTTTTTCTTTTTTTTTTGACACGATTTTACAATAGATTGTGGGACTTTTGAAAATTCTCACTTTTGTACCAGTCAAAAATAGACTGGTAGAAAAAGAGCGAAAATACATAACAATATTATATAATTGCCAGCAACGTAACGAACAAGACCAGTTTCTAAACTTTTCCATGCATCCGTTTCTCCCATTTTTCAACATTTTTTTTAATAAGGGAATAATATCTTGGTACTATTTTAAACACTAGGATTAGTAATGAGACGCTAACAGCCAGTATCTGAATATGTGAAGTTAAAAATCACACACACAGATGTTGATAAGTTAAAATTCGTCAGTCTTCATAATCATTATTTGTGAACGTTAATATTAAAAAATAATACAGAATTCCAAGAATTTGGTGTCAAGCTTTTATCAGTAGAAATTTAAATCAGTAATTCGTAAACTCATGAATATATCAATTTCTCGTCCTTTCCATATCTTCTATAGAATGAATAGTAAAAATATTTGAAAAATTCTAAAAAAAACAATATTTTTCAAAAAATTGGATTTAGTCCTTGTATGGCATCGTGCATGATGTATCGACCCATAGCCAGACAAGAGGATGTGCCCACAACACCCTTTGCTTATGCATAGTATATTTACTTTGCACTTTTTCCCAATCAAATTACTATTTCCTAGTAACCACTCCTACAGCAAGGACGGCTCCTTGAAAGGGCACTTTTGAACAGATGGTAAAGTTGTTGAAAAAAGATCTTGGAGACACTCGAAGCCAAGTTTTTCCCCCATGAACCGACTTCCATAGTGTAAAAGTAGCTGAAATTGGTATATTTTAGCATTTTTTCAACAACCACGTCCTGGTTCCTTAAAATACAGGGTGGCGCAGTAGAACGTGCACATTTAAAAACTAGATTAAGAAATAAATACAAAAGGTATGGTTAAAATAAATCTAAGGCATTGTAGAGTAATAAATGGAGTTTATTTTTTAAAAATAACATCATCTGAATGGTGACTCTCTCTACGACGGCACTCCTCTAACCGCAAACGAAAATTATTGAAAACTTTCTTCAGTAATACTGGTGTAATGGCTGCCATTTCACCACGGATATTCTCCTTGAGCTGAACGACGTTTCTTGGATTATTACTGTAGACTTTGTGTTTGAAGTATCCCCACAAAAAAAAAGTCAAGAGGCGTCAAGTCTGGACTACGTGGGGGCCATGGGATATCACCTCTTTTCGAAATCAGTCTGCCAGGGATCATCTGCTTCACCACCGCCATGGAGTCATTTGATGTGTGACAGGAAGCTCCATCTTGTTGGAACCAAGTTCTGGAATTCACTATTCTTGAACTTTCAATTTCTGAAGCCAAAAATCCGTTTTGACGGTTTACGAGCCCATTCATAAGGAATTGAGCCTCGTCAGAGAAAATGATATTGTCAAAATTGGAAAATCTATTAAGCATTTCATTAGCAAATGCGAGTCTTGCTATGAAGTCAGACTCTTTCATTTCTTGTGTTAATTGCGGCTTATATGGATGCAGTTTAAGATCCAATGTTAAAATTCGTTGCAAACTTCGTCGCGATAATTGTAAGACAGACGATCTCTTGCGAGTCGACATTTGTGGATTTCCTCGTACTGACTCCATAACTGTCTCAACATTGTCTTCGGTCCTAGATGTTCTTGGGCGACCATTTGCTTGTGGTTTAAATGTTGAACCGGTCTCTTCAAAACGCTTTACCCATATTTTAATTAAATTAGCACTCGGAGCTTCACTAATTCGCCGTTGTCCTCAACTATTTTCCCTGCACTTTCATATGCATTACATTAGATGCTATCAACTATTATCCCGTTGACCAAAAAATTAATTTCTAATGATTCCAAACCGAAGATCATCTTGAAAAATATCATCATCACTTTTTGAAGTTGCACTCCATAATTTATAATTTGGGCTAAAAAGTATGAAAATGAAACAAAAGACAGCCGCAAAATTGGATAGACACACAGTTAGACACACCACGTCTGATTTTATAGCACTTTGAGTAGTAGGGAAGTAGTCGAAACAAGAAAAAGAGTTAGAGGAAAGATCTGCAACTGATGATTTGTCGATATTTTCGGTTTATTATTTTAAAATAAACTATTTTAGTGTGTAAAATTCTTATAATTAGCATGTAAACTTGATTTATTGATGCATTCGCTTTTATCGTTTATATTGTCCATTTTTCAGTTTTGAAAGTAAAGTTAAATAAAAGACACACAAAGCTATGATTTCGATGAAACTTTTATTTCATTATAATGCTTGGATCTTGGCATTATATACGAAATACAATATTATTTATATGACTGCCTCTGGACTGGTTGCAGCAGTGGATCCTTTTGAGGTAGTTTTCGACAACTTTTTCGCACATTTTGGCCGATATCTCGGCAATAACTTGACGAATGCTGGCTTTAAAATTCTCCAAAGTTTGGGTATTATCCGCTAAAGACGTGGCACGTGTGATTTCAAACCTATCGTCCAGTTCATAATCTTCAATTGCAAGCCAAAACAGATCAGTTGTCATACGGTCATAGCATTGTGAATTGAAATTCGGATTATCCGCCACACTTCCACTAACAGAAGCGATATTTTCGGCAGTGCGTACATTGTGATGATCACATCTGTAATAGTTCCAGTCTCTTCAAATTTTTTTTTATCATCTTGCCAATTCCTTGGACCGAGGGTCGATTATGACGACCATAATCACCCCGTGATGCACGAAAAGTGTCCACGTTTGAATCACCACTTTTCTAGTAGGTTTTAACTATTGTGTTTGCCATTTCATTAAATAAACTACTAACTGAATAACCCTATATAATAAATTATAAGTTAAATTATGACAATGTGATGAATTTTTAATTATTTCAAAAATGTCAAGTGCGCAACATTCATGACACAGCCCTAGAATATCTTTTGCCACTAATTTCTAATTACCCAATTTCCAAAATATCGCATTGCAAAACTATTTTTGTTTTATTCTTCAGTAATGTTTCTAGATGTGGAATAATTGTTTAATTAATATTTTCTGCTGGTATAAGATTTATATAAAATTGTTGAATTCTATTAAATTAGCTCTGGATTTCGACATAAAATATAATGAAGTTCCTTATTATAATACTTGTATAATTTTACGATTTATTTCTATTCATTATGTTCTTTAAATTAAAATTTGTGCAGTAAAGTACTATGAACAAGAATTTTCCGATTTCAGTTCAATACAATAGTACAGTTGAATTTTAATACAACAGTTCCTCCACATTTGTTTTCATTCTAGAGACATTTCAGAGAAACTTTCCCCAAATCTCAATAATGCGCATCTTTAAGATCCCTTATAAAGGAAAATTTGGAACAAGTTTTGAAAATTTTTTTGAGTTAGCTCTTAAACTATAGGGTGGAACACAAGTAACGTTAACGGCGACTATATTGAATGCGTTCTAGTGCATCATTTGGTTTTAACTCGTGAACCAATTGCATCTTATATGGGAAAAGATGTAAAATTATGTAAAATTATTTTGCAAAGACCACCTAGACATCTCTAACTGCTGAGATTTTCCTCAACACTTGCTTGCACTCGAGCAATGGTCACTTCATTTCGAACTGCACGAGGTCTTCCAGCACGCGGAAGATCACAGACAGCCCCTTGTTGCCCAAAATGCTGAACCAATCGGTAAATTGTTGGAGCGCTAGGAGCATTTCGTACGTGAAAGAAATTTCGATACGATCTGAATAATTGAATGCTGACTTTCAAAGTAAATTTGAACAACTTTGGTTCTTTGTTCTGTGCTGAGCCTTTCCATCATAAATTTCCCAAGTATTATTATGTTAATTTTGCAAAGAGACGAAAAAAAGACTTAAACAAAAAATTTATTCACTGATCAAATCTTAGCGTTACTTATGCGCCACCCTATACAACGGACGGAGGTAACTTAAAGATTATTGAATAAAAAGGGAGTTGATGCACACTGGGCGAATTAACAGCTGTTGTTATTGCTGTAATTAATTTGCTATGATGATCGACAGTAGACCCTGTTGGAAATTTGTAGAGTAGGTTATGAACTGTATTTTGGGATTGAGACGATCTTATTGTACCGCTGCGAAGGCAAGTCAACCCGCTGATGAGTTTTATGGTACACTTTGAATCAGATAATTTCTCAAGAGATATGACAAATCATTTGGTTGCAGTTTAGGGTAAGTTTATTTGGGGAAGCGGTGTTGCTTACCGCTTGAGCTGTGCAGAGTAGCAGATTTTTAGTTTTTTATTTTATGGCAGTTATGGGTGGGGTTTGTGGCATTCGTTAAATGTTATCTAACATTTATTTTATTAACAACTCACAATGAGTTTACCACAAATGTGGGCAAAAAGGATAACATAAAAGTACAATTTTGTTAAATTTTACATTAGGTATGTTCAAGGAACGCTTCAAATTAATTTTTACAACAAAAGAAAAGTATAAACGTCATGTTTATAAAATCATGTTAATATAGACTCCAAGTTATAACGACACAGAATAAGCCTGAAATACGAGAATGTCCGCTAAATATATTTTTAAGCCGATTCTAAAACCAAATTACTTTAAAATTACTTTATTATTTACTAAATTACTTTAATGGTTAACTTTCGACAATCTTTCATTACTTCTGCTGCTATGAAATTAAGGCAAAAGCCGATCGGCTAACATCAATTTAATAATTTGGACCTTTTATCAATAATTGCCTAAATTCAAGCTTAAACCTTGACGTAATATAAAAGATGTTTTGAAATTATATTCTTCTTAATAAATTAATAATTTTTTTTAACCCAAACTCGCAAAGAATCTGGCGCTCCACGTCGAGAAACACGCAGATTTATTAAAATAATGTTTAATAGTAAACGCCAAAGACAAACTTAACATGTACAAATATTAGTTTTTAATTATAGCAGAAAGCAACTACTTGAGAAAAATTCAAACTAGAAATTATGTCAAAGCTGAACATGTCCCTAAGCACAGCTCTAAAATATTTTAACGTTAAAACAAAAAAAGAAAATAATAAAGCATGCGTACTTTAAAACAAAGTGAGCAAATCGAAATTGAAATTAAAAAACAGCGCTTAATGAGCCTCAGTTTCAATGTGTTACGACAACATTAAACATCATGGCAGCCATTAAGCCTTTGTGTGCGGAATTGCAAAAAGTGGCAATTGAAGAATTGGGTGAAGTGCCAGATAGAATACCTGAAGATTTGAGGACTCTTGTGACTTGGATAGAACAACAGCCACATCTAAATGCCCGCATGGATCATCAGTTCCTTATACAGTTCCTGAGGGGCTGTAAATACAGTCTTGAAAAGGCCAAGAAAAAAATAGACAATTTTCATACCCTAAGGAAAAAATATGCAAATATATTAACGATTACGGATGTTGATAACAGCACCTTCAGGGGAATGCACAACACTGGGTGAGATGGCATTCCAAAAATTCTACTTAATTCTATAATTTGATTTCCTCTTAGAACACTGACAGTGTTGCCGACGCCCCTAAATGGTTCCGGTCCTCGAATTATTATGATTCGTTTTCTGTACTCCGTTGACAAGTATCGCTTCGAGGATGCCATACAGATCTGTACAGCTTTGAATGAGGTTCTCATCGATAGTGACCCGTACGCCTGCATCTGTGGTGTTGCCTATGTATTGGATATGACCGATGCCACGGCCAACCATTTCCTTCAGTTCACTCCGTCTATTCTCAAATGTGTTATTCCCTTTTATGAAAATACATTGCCGCTACGCATCAAACGCGTATGTTTCATAAATGCGGGGCCAGCAGCTGTGCAATTCTTGAATTTTTTGTTGCCCTTCTTCTCGGAGAAATTACGAAAAAGAGTAAGTTTTGCGACTCCTAACAACTGGGAAATATTAATCAATATGTATACCATTAAACCCATAGATTTCTGTTTGTGGCAAAGATTTCCACAGTTTAAAGGACATGCCCTTGAAATATTTGCCCCAAGAGTATGGTGGTTCGAATGGCTCTTTGAACCAGCTGACCAAGGACTACAATATGGTGTGGGATGAATATCGGGAATATTTCAAACAGAATGCGGATTATGGTACCGATGAACGTTTAAGACCCGGTGATTCCAAAGATACGGATGGAGTTTTTGGTGTGGGCGGCTCTTTTCGCAAAATAGATTTGGATTAATTGAAAATGGCAAATTGAAATAAATAATGTTACTTTTGATCAGACATATGTATTTATCTAACGAAATGCAGATATGATATATACTGCAAGTAATTAAGACAATTTTTGCTAGATCAAACAATTGGAATGAAATTAAATAACAACTAAAACTGAAGATATAACAAATTTCAATACCGACTGACAGATCCACAAATTTATAGAGACTACAAGTCGGTTGCACAATTTTTTTAATATAAAATGGTTGTATTTTGTTTACCCGACCTTTTGACGAATATATATTATTAGTTAAATCAATCAAGTTCGAGGTCTCGTTTTTTGTTTAAACTTAATGTATTTTCAGGACCATCCTTGCGAAATCCTAGACTAACAAATGGAAAACACAGTGACCGGTTTATGCCGCTTTTTTGGATCAAAAAAAAATGTTTGGTCTACTATGTATATATAGCTTTGATTTGAATAAAGCTGAGGAAAAATTGTATAATTACTATGCTTTGAAAACCAAATTCCCGAATCTTTTTATGATTACTAATGTGGATGACCATAAATTTCGCCAAAGACATAATCTGGGGTAAACATGGCAACCACACAATTTCAAAAAATTCCCGGATTCCAATAAAACTTGATAGGCATTTCTAAGTAAAAACCGCTGCACTATGGTTGAAACATCCGATTATCGTGCATTCGATCTTCTTTCTTTAAACGCCGGTCAGCTCGAAGTGCTAACGAAAACTTCGAGTAGTTGAGTAATCGACAAGTCTAATGAAAACTTCCCAAAATAACATTCGAAACTGTCATTAAAGCGTACCCAGTTCAAATACAATGCCAGCATTTCTTAATGTTTTCTGGTTGAAACGAAACGAAGCGAAAAAATATGAAATGAAATGAAATGAAATGAAATGAAATGAAATGAAATGAAATGAAATGAAATGAATGAAATTAAATGAAATGAAATGAAATGAAATGAAAAGAAATGAAATGAAATGAAATGAAATGAAATGAAATGAAATGAAATGAAATGAAATGAAATGAAATGAAATGAAATGAAATTAAATGAAATGAAATGAAATGAAATGAAATGAAATGAAATGAAATGAAATGAAATGAAATGAAATGAAATGAAATGAAACGAAACGAAATGAAATGAAATGAAATGAAACGAAATGAAATTTTTTTCTATTGGTTTTATGTAGTTATCAATATATATATTTTACACCTACACAATCAGGGAAAACAAATAAAATACATACATATGTCAAATGCTTGTTCGTTGCCTTCAAATAGTAGAAAATGTAATTAAGCACGCAAAGGAACGGGGTAATATTGAAAACAAAGTATGTGGTGGACGTCTAAAACTACTTTCAGATAGAAACGAAAGGAAAATAATTAAAGGAAAATCCTCATTTATGGGCACCAAAAATTGATGAAAAACTCAGAGGAACGCTCTAGTGTTAGCAACGAGATGGTTCGTAGAGTACTCAGTGCCAATAATATTAATGGTCGGGTTATTTCTGAAATTCTCGATATTATTTCTCAAATAAATCGATAAATACGTCTTTCATTTGTTGAACTCCATAGAAACAAGTTTTGAGTTTTGAAAACAATTATTTTTAGCGACGATAATGATTTAACATTTTCGGTTCTGATAGAGGTGTGGCGTAAGCCAAATGCCTTTAATGCCAAAAACTTAAAACCAACTATTAAAGATGGAGGAGATTCTGTAATAGTTTGAAACCGTATGTCTACCCTAGGAGTTGGAAATCTGGTTTTTATAGATGGCACTATGGACAGGCATGTATATTTTTCAATCCTCTGATAAAATGGGTCTTCCAAGAAATGGGTGTTATTCGCAATAAGAGAACGACCAAAACATATATCCCTGGACGTTAAATTGTTGATTTTATAGAAAATTTGTGGACTTGCTTGAAGGAAAAAGTGAGAGAACATCATAATTCATCAAACGGTGCACTAAAAAAATTTTTACATGACGAATGGGATAAATTTTTACATGACGAAAAGTGCAGAAATTTAATGGACTCGATGCCGAGACGCATAGAAGCTGTTTTAGCAAATAATAGATAACCTATAAAATATTTAATTTAATAATATATCCTATGTAATATGAATATAATGTGCTTAAATGAAAAAGCAAAATACTTATGTGACCTTAAAAATCATCCTGTTAATTTAAAAAACCATTTAAATCTCATATATTACTGAAGTATTATAAGTTTCTTCTTAAATGAAATTAATGTTTATATTCCTCTTAATGAATACTAAATAAATTTTTTTTAAATTTTTTTTAGCAAACATTTTATGCAGATTTTTTATTAAAAAATACATCATATTCGTTATAGGAAAAATAGTTTTGAGACCCACTGTACGAGGTGCGATAAAAAAAAACGGTTATTTCCAATTTCGTGAGTTACGTATGTTCGATTTTCGCATTTTTCTGTTATGTTGGTACACATGTCTGTTATATATGTTGACAATATCAGCCATTTTCGATTGTCAGTTTATTTTTGACAATTAAAAAGTTTAGTCGTGTTTTGGTGTTCTCTGCGATTTTTTATTATTCGAAAAAAATGGATCATTTTATTACGTTTTGTGTAAAAAATGAAATTAAAAGGACATTTGAAATGTTGACTGTGGCGTTTGGCGAGTCTACTGTGAGCAGTACTCAAGTTCAATTGTGGTATAACCGGTTTAAGGAAGGCCTAGAAGATGTCATTGACGATGCTCGTCCTGGTCGCCCGAGCACGTCAACAACCAAAGCAATGAAGGAAATGAATTTGGATAATCGTCGAATCACTATTAGAGAGGTTGCTGATGATGTTGACATATATGTTTTAGGCACGAAACGTGCGGCAGCAAAGATTGTTCCAAAATTGCTACATTTTGAGCAAAAACAACGTCGTATGGATATTGCTCAAAAGCTGTTGAACGTCGTCAACGACGATGCAGATTTCATCTAAAAGGTCATAACTGGTGACGAATCATGGGTGTATGGCTATGACAATGAAACCAAAGCCCAATCATCCCAATGGAAGCGTCCAGAAGAGCCAAGGCCGAAAAAAACACGTCAGGTTCGGTCGAATGTGAAGGTTCTGCTCACTGTTTTCTTCGACTGCAATGGCGTGGTGCATCATGAATTCTTGCCACAAGGCTGTACGGTCAATAAGGAATATTACCTTGAAGTTATGCGCCGTTTGCGCGAAGCAATTCGTCAGAAACGTACAGAATTGTGGAAAAACCAATCATGGATTTTGTACCGTGATAACGCACCAGCTCACACATCGATGCTTGTGCGTGAGTTTTTGGCCAAAAACAAAACCGCAATCATGCCTCAATCACCGTATTCACCGGACTTTCCGCCGCTGACTTTTCCCTCTTCCCAAAACTGAAGACACCGATGAAAGGAAAGCGTTTTGCTACGATTGAGGAGATAAAAGAAAAATCGAAACAAGAGCTGTTGGCGATACCAAAAAGCGCGTTTTAAAAGTGTTTCGAGAATTAGAAGAAACGCTGGCACAAGTGTATTATATCTGAGGGGGACTACTTTAAACAAAATAAAATAGAAATTGTTGAATAAATTCTTTTTGAGAAAAATTGAAAATAACGGTTATTTTTTGATCACACCTCGTATGTATACATATATATGCATATAATAAGAGTGCAATAATAATATAACTAACTATATGCAGTATTTAAATAATGAATAAATGTTAAAAAAAATATACAAACATTTTGAAGAAGAAAATCATTATTTACATTGGATTTACATTGGATTTGAACCAACTCGTCAAGTAACAGAGTAAAAACGTCCTCTACTCATACATATCATATCGACATTGCCCGATCTTCGTGTTTTTATTTTTTAAATATTTTTCACTAACCATGTCCATCAAAAGATCAAAAGGCTTATAAGTTGATATGGCTCTCTCCAGTATCTATACAATGCCGCCTTATATCACTTGGTAAAATTTTTAAAAATTTCCTGAGAAATGTCAATTTTTTAAGCAGTAAGTTCGGTCCTTATAGGCGCTAGTTTTTCTTACAGGGTCGGCTTTACTCAATGTCGAACTTGACCTACTTATCTGAAAGAGACATATACAAGGTTGCCCATATTCGACGGACCCATCTGGCAACGCCATAACTTTTGACAGAGATGTCATATCGCAGAATGACATACCGCGTTTGAAGTGTCAGTCCAAGCAGATTTTTAACATGGAACAATACACGCCACGCGAGCGCTCTGAAATAGTTGAAATTTACATTCAACAGAAGAAGTCAATTGTGAAAACTCAACGTGCTTTTAAAATATTAAAAAATGTGAGAAGTGCGCCTTCTAAGAACACCATTAAGCGTTTATATGAAAAATTTTCGACTGGTGAGGCTCTTTCTAATCCGAAGAGGCCAAATAAAAGTCGACCAAGGCGATCGGCCGAGAATATCGCTGCCGTACGAGCCAGTGTTGAGAGGTCCCCAAGAACATCCCAAAAACGCCGTTCTCAGCAGTTGGGCATGGCTCGGTCCACTTTACAACGGATTATTCGCGTTGATTTGCGTTTGTTCCCGTACAAAATTCAATTGACGCAAAGATTGTTGCCTGCGGACAATCCTCGTCGATTGGAATGGCCCCAACGAGTCATCGAAATGGCCGATGATGACGAGCAATTTTGGAACAAAATTATCATGTCCGATGAAGCCCATTTCACATTGAATGCGACCGTATATAAGCAAAATTGCCGTATTTACGCCACTGAAAATCCTCAGAAGATTCAAGAATTGCCTTTTCATGACGAAAAAGTCACAGTTTGGTGCGGCGTTAGTGCGAAAACGGTCATTGGGCCGTTTTTCTTCCAAAAGGAAAATGGCCATGCTGTTACCATCAACCAGGAGCGTTATCGCGACATGATGACCAATTTTGTGATGCCAATTATTCGTCGAAAGCGTATGAGGCAGTTCTGGTTTCAACAAGACGGCGCTCCACCGCACACAAGTCGCATAACAATCGATTTTCTGAAGAATTTGTTTCCGGGCCGTTTGATGTCGAAAAGTGGTGATTTGGACTGGCCACCGCGTTCGCCCGATTTGACGCCCGCTGACTTCTTCTTGTGGGGACATTTGAAGTCAAAGGTTTACGTTAACAAGCCAAGGACCGTAGAAGAGCTCAAGGACAACATTCGTGAAGAAATAGCCGCTATTCCGGCCGAAATGTTGGCGAAAACGATGGAAAATGCTGCAAAAAGGGCACAATACGCCATCAACGCCAGAGGCGGCCATTTAAGAGATATCATATTCAAAAATTGATGTAAACAAATCTACTTGGAACAAATTAAATGAATAAGATTGCCAACCGCCAAATTTTTATTTTTTTCTTTGATTTTTTTTAAAAAACATGGGTCCGTCGAATATGGGCAACCCTGTACGAGTATATGCAAAATTCCTTCCTATAGACATAATTAAACCATCGTCAATTTTTCCCATTATAAGGTATATATTTATAATTGTACTCTCCCAAGTGAGTACTTCTAGCTATCCCAAAAGAAACGACAACATGTTTATGCCCGCATCCTTCGAATCATTAAGAAATTGCTCAAAACCGGTTCAACAGGATAAAAATTGTTCACAAAGTACCGAAACGCTCAGTTCACTCATTTTTAAAGGCAACGACCTAATTGTAGGCATAATCGTTACAAAATACTGGAAAAAAGGTTATTAATGACTAAGTTGTGCTAGTAGGATGACATTTGCCTACGCAAAAACAAATCGAACCTTTGAAAAACCAGGACAATTTGAATATTTTCCTTTACTGGTTACTATTTTTTACACATTAAAAGCAACATATGGTGAAAATTGATAGATGTGAGAAGAAAACTTTCCAGTTCATCTTTTGGCGCCTAGCCAACTATACGCTTGCTTCCTTTCTAATATTCCCTATATCCTTCTTTCCATCTGCTTTATGCCACTGCCAAAGCCACTAAATAACAACGTTCCACGCATTTTCGTATTTCGATTTAATCATTCCTGTGAAATTGACAACTTTGAGTACATCTTTCTGCCGGCCATTGCAATGCTCGAAATTATGATGATTACGGATCCCTACATCTGTACCCATGGTGCAGTTTTTATAACCGATTTGGCTAAAGCCGCCACAAATCACTTTCTACAAATCATCCCAGCATTTCTTAAACCCTGTTTCCTTTCTTTAAGAAAGCTTTACCGCTACAAATACATTCCTACTACTATATAAATGCGGAGCAATGCTTTACGATACTACGTTTGTGTATGCCTGAAAAGCTAAGGGAAGGGGTAAGCTGCGGTTTATCGTCTTTAGTGTTGGGAATTGAATTCTTAAAAATTTCAGTTTTAGATATTCGTTTGTGGCCAACTTTGTAATAAATTGTCCGATCGTTTGCCTTTGAAATAGGTGTATGTCAGAAGTTTTGATAAGATATCCTAATTAGTTTGATGCGTGTTGTTTACAGGTTCCACAAGGCCTTAATGTTTTATCAATGCCATAAAGTTCTTCCTCTGCCAGATAATCGCGATATTTCATGAACAACTCCTCGCCAGTCACAATAAGCTCATCAATGCTGCCATTCTCACCGCCATAATCTTTGGGTAGGTACTTCAAGGGAACATGTTTATACAGCGATTCCATCGAGGTATGGACATATAGCTAAAGATATAAAAGAAAATGAATAAATGTAACAAATGAAAATATCACTGTAGATACTTACTTTCTCCCGATATTTGACAGGTATTATAGGCTTCACCAGGCCCAAGGCAGTGCGAAATACAAAGACCGTATTAAAGAAATGGGAAGCTTGGAAACGCACTGGTAAAGCTTCAAACATATAGTGGGCAATACGCCTCATGCGACTGGGTTGGAATTGAAAGACATGTTTGGCACCAAATTCACTATAGTCCAAAAGTTGCACTACACCCCGCACTATAAGGTGATCGTCTTCTATGAGCAGCAAATCACAGTAGAGAAAATTCAACTTCATTATTTCATAGATGCTTATGACACTGGGGTCATAGTGCCCAGTGCGTATTAATAGTAAACGTGGACCATCATCACCAAGGGGATGCGGTAGGCGGATGCCAATTCTGAAAATGAAAATGTGTAAAAATGAAATATCAGGACATGCATCTGATGGAAGTTACGAAGAAAACATGTTGTTTTGTTAATTTTAATCTACAATATAGCTATTGCTATTATTCCGGCAACTTTTTGAATGTAGATTGCAAGAATCCCTGCAAAATACTGGGAAAATCAAAACTTGCTAGATCAAACTTATAAGGAGGGTGTAGCAACACATCCCATTCAAGCTCCAATATATTTTGCTGAATCTGTGTGAGTCAGGGCGTTGTCTTAACGGAAAATCACACCTTTGTAGTTTACCAATTCCGGTTTTTTTTTTTTCAATACTTCACCAAGCCTCATCAACTGCTCACAATAGACCATTAGAATGTTTGGTTTGGTTCCTTTTAAATAGTTCAAAGTAAACCACTGTCTTAAAATCCAAACAAATCCGATTTAAAAGCAAACTCACCTTCAAAATATATCACTGTACCACTGCCACAGTGGTAGAAAATAAAATAAGACACTTGTAATGTTGACCTTATACCGGTACAGCATACATTTTATTCAGATAAGTTACATCATTTCAAAAATTACAGAAAACACCATCTGTATGAAATGCCTGAAATTAATTTTCTGTCAACCGAATATAATGTCAGACTATAATTGATTCAATAAAAATTCAAACTTAAAGCTAATTCGTCAAGTAGCCAAAGTGGTAACACTCTTTTCGTTCCATTTTCGCCCTAATAGTCGTTTATTCCTTATTCCTCTATAAATTCGGAAAATCCCATGTTATTTATCAGCTGCGACATAAAGTAGACGCCGCAATGTGCTTGCCAAATTTCTATATTAGCAAGTGGGCAGGCGTAAAGTTGGACTAATGCGGTCTTACGAAGAATGGGCAGCTCTAGCACCAAAGTCATTGGTTGGATCCGAATATAGAGATAATAAATTTCAATCGTAAACCATGCCTAAGATACAATATCGTGTTGAACGTTGTCATGGGGGCAATATGCAGACAAAACCAAGCTATAAAAAAATATAAAAACGTAGATCAGTGTGGCTCACTTTGTATGGGAACGGTGTAAAAACATGAGCCGCTATGGTCCATTCCTAATGATGTTCTTCTCTATTTCCAGTGAAACATACATATCATCGAATACCGGTGACAACTATGGCTTGTGAAGCGATAAAATCCAGCTAGGACATTCCATTTGTGTGGGGGCTATTTTTATAGGCTAAAATCGAAAGTGAAAAACTCCAATTTCATATATAAGGTGTGTATGACATTTAAAGACTTCATTTGGCATAGTTATAGTGATCCGATTTCGATAATTTATTCCAAGGCAATTCTACTGCGCTTCTTTTAGAAACTCTCGTCCTTGTTGACAACAAGCTAGGACAGTTGATTTTCACCATCTTCTCTTAAGACAATTTTTTCACCAGCAAGATCAGTCGGAAACTGGTGGTAATCAGTTGGTTGATGAGTATGAACCTCCCACCGTCTGCACCGGCTCGACCGCGGCCCTTTTGGCTTGACGTTGTCAAGAGTGACCGACTTCTTATCACCAGCCGCCATCCCTTTCAGAAATGGATCGGGTTTCGTCTAACTCAGCGGTGATTCGTAGATTGAAATTCGGTCCATGATGTTTTATTTTTTTTTTTTTTTTTTGCTATAACTTGTGTGGCACCCATACATCGAGCTGTTTTTTTATCCAGTCTTATCAAACTGACGAATCCAAAATTGCGAATGAATGGCTGTTACAGTATCAATACCATAAACTTTATTCACATTTGCAGTAACTTTGCTTGCGTTTTCGCCTTTATCGAAAATAAAAAAACATTATGGCGTCAAGCATCAACAAAATTGTCTGTCTGAACTGTCTTTTGAGTATGAAATCTTATCTTTCTAATCTTATCTAGCGTAACCCGATCGCTTTTATACAACGGATGATATAAATTACTAGTCATCTATCGTAAAAATAATGTGTTTCATTTTATTTGTATATTAAAAAAGTTGAGAAATCGACATATATTTGAAAAAAAAAAATTGAAAGATCAAAAACTTACGTCGAAACCCCAAAAAGTCGATTTTTTGTGTCAGCTATAACCGGTATATCATAATCTTTTCGAATACAACATAATTTCTGTATATGACAATATCCTTATCGGTTTGCCCTGAATCCTCGATGTCGAAACAATATCATATTTTTCCGGTGCACTTTAATTCTCAAAAATAAAATCGTTTTCGTACTAATTATAATTAACAATAATGCATAAAACAATAATGGCGAGATTGTGATGTCATTTCCATTTCATTATTACGATTTCGTCTGGTTTATTGAGCATACTCAGTTGTTTATCGTTACCTACAGCGTCGTGTGTGTTTTTGCTTACCCCATTCTTATGATCGCTCTAGCCTTCTCCTCCTCCACAAACGATAGAAACAAATCCGGCGAATCAGCGCGCGCTGTATAGTACACCTCTAATTTCTTTTGTGCTCTTTCCAAACGATATTTGCAGCCACGCAAAAATGCAATCAAAAATTGATCGTTCATGCGGCACTTTAT
This sequence comes from Philornis downsi, assembly GCA_019455685.1. Lineage (NCBI taxonomy): Eukaryota > Metazoa > Arthropoda > Insecta > Diptera > Muscidae > Philornis > Philornis downsi. The sequence continues at coordinate 1,305,911 of JAHXMU010000069.1, forward strand.
ATGAGGCTGTGTTAAAATCCATTCCCTAAAATTCTGAACATTTTGGGAAAGCCTTTGGAGATCTTCGCCTAATAAATCAATAGCCTTTTGCTGTAAAGGCATTGTTAGGGCGCGTAACTGGGGTTCATTTGGCATGATATATAATAGGTATTTATTTGCAACGTACGCCGTATGTAAGTCCCGTGCGATAATGAATGAATGGTTGTGAGATGACAAACCGAACTGAGAGATTGTAATCGTTTTACGTCAAAAGCGATGCGATATTGTTGTAATTGCAATTATCTGTTTTTACACTCAGACAGCGTGACAAACAAATATTGACGCAAAACCACAAGCTGACAAACGAAATATTAGATTAGTATATATGTATATTTGACCTTCACAAAAGACCCATAAAATCGATATTGCTTATTTGTTTTTTAACAATTACAAAGAAAGGAAGCATGACCATTCCTGAATCCAGTAAACTATATGCTAACAGAAAAATTACCTTTACTCGTTTGTCCGCGTTGAGAATATCTTTATGCCAGTGAACAAAGTTTCTCATCTTAGTTTGATTTGACTCGCTCATGAACCGAACTCTAAGTTCCTCGTTCACTATACGACCAGACGCAAGGCCTATTTGAAGGACATGGTAAATTTTGAAATGTGGAAAGGCATACGTTAGTACGCAAAGTAAATGTATTATTTTGAGATGTAAGTGCATAATGTAGGAAATTGCTATGAAAATGACGACCTGTTTAAACGATAAAACCAAGCGGTCATTTTCAATTTAAAAAAACATGTGCGGCTATCATGAATATGATCATGGGTTCGACCCCGATACAACCATCTATCATTATTTGACGAACATTTGAAGTGTTCGTAATCAAGTGTTGAGTAATCAAGAAGTCAGGTAAATGCTTTTCAAATTGACGTTCGAAATCGTCGTTAAACTGTAGGCCCCGTTGAGCGAGTTTAAAAATAGAACGCAAATAAGCTCAATGAATGTGAGAAGTTCTCTTATATCTCATTCGTGGGAAGCAAAGAATTTGTTTTTATATCAAAAGATAGACCGACTCATTTTGCCAATATTAAAATATGCTAAACACGATCGATTTTCCACGAATGAGGTTTTTGGAAGCCACATAAAAACATGGCTCTGTATAGTCCATTTCGATGGTATTTGTTGTGTAACCAGACATAATTGAAACCTGATAAAACTTCGGTACATTTATATTCGGCTATATCTTAATATAACTGATAACGCCGATAATTCTGGATGTTACAAATATAAGCGTATAGTCAATATAGCATTTACCACAATGTGGTATATAGAATAAAAAATGGAGGTGAACAGGAGAATACTTATTTATGTGAGTAGTTTTCCCAATGAAATAGTTACTGAAATGTTTCTACAATTTTCAGATAAATCGTATGAGTTGGGGCGTTTCTTTCTAGCATCTATCGACTTCCACCAAATATTACCTTAATCGCCATCAAATTTTTTTTCCACATGTGCATTCAGGCAAATTTTAACACATATGACCGGGTTTGTATTCACGAAACCCTTTTATTTAAAAAAAAAAAAAAAACGTTACCAAATTCGTACTTGCTATTGTTGTTGTAAAAAGTCCACTCGTTAGTTAGTTTATGGGCCGATACTCGTATGCCGGATGCCGAATGACTGCACATTTTAGAAGTTCGATTCAATTTTGCTGATCTCAGCTTATTCAAAAAGAGCCGTTCGCATAATGCAAATCCTGACGAAAATAGAAATAGCGGTTCAAACAAACAAAACTATATAACGCTAAAGATCAACTAATAAATTCAAAAACAAACTAAATCTTTTAACTCGAAAATAATCTGTCCCATGATGAATATTTACTTGAACTACCAATTTTCACAATTGCAAGATGAAAATTTTAACACAAGTTAGATCTAAAAGACGAGCACCGCTATAAAAATGACATAAAAAACGCCTAAAATCTGATCAAAACTACTTAACATTGATGCGCCAGCAGTGCATGGGAAAACTCTTGTTAAAAAAAATTTACTAAGTCGATATAATTTTTTTGGTACCGGAGAGATCTGAAATAAAATATGTCATCGTTTGAATTTGTTCATGAGCAGGCACAGAGAATCGCAGACGTACTGCAATTTTCAAGTGCAAAAGTGAAACACCAAACGAAATAGACGCTAACACCAAATGAGTGAACGAAATTCTCGCTCATTTTTCAAACATTTTTCCATTTTCGCAAAAAAAAAATCGTCAACGGTAATTTTTATACGGACCTTCACAAAAGTTCACTTTCGTTTCAGTTTTGTTCTTATTTCCTATTTGAAGCAAACATTCGCTTCATACAATGTTTCATTTCTTATCTGAAACTAGAAATTGCTACATTGCTTCGTTTTCTTAATAAAAACATAAAAAAGCAGAAACTGTGCTGGTTTGTTCCTTAATCTGAATAAGTATTGAAACCTAACGTAGTTTCGTTTCATGCAAACAAGAAAAAGGCTAGCACCAAATTTCGGACAGTGAAAACACATTAATTTGTTTTTTTTCTTTTTTTTTTTTTTTTTTTGAATTTACGATATTGTGCCCTCAGAAATTTTCAGATATTTAAAAATTGCGTATAGTTTTTAAATAGAAAATTTTCCAATTAAAACACAAACTAAACTTTCTACAAGCTGAATCGGAATCAAAATATTTTCGAATTTCATTTTAGGCGCATGGATCCGAATCCATATTATTTGCAATTGGGTTCACACCTATTATATATCAAATGCAAGCAACATTCTCATAAAAGAATTATCAGTTAAGCCTTTCTACATATTAGGATTCCAAATGGAATACCAAATCAAAATTAGTTGCAAACTAGTCAGCAATCTAAGTTTTTGGGTATAGAAACTAAACCAAACCTTATTGCGGCCACACCCATTTTAAACCATAGTGCTACGGTACACAGATTCAATATCTGTTATGCTGTTTACAAGCCTACGAAAGCGCGTTGTTACGATGCTGCTTAAAAAAATTATCGAAATGGAATTCAAACACGCTATTATTGCTTTGTATTTGGCTGGAAAATCACAACCAACTATGGTTAATGAGCTACAACATTCACGTGTGAACAAAATGCTTGTGAATCAGACATTACACGTGATACGCAATGATACTGGCAGCATCGAAAAACGCCATAGTGTTAGGCATCCTAAAAACAAAATCACCAGAATTTTTTCGAAATGTAAATGCCAGAATTCAACACGCACTTTAGTGGTGGTGAGCTTGAAAATTTGATATTTTCTGATGATATAATTTTTACGATTCAGTAATACCTCAACAAAGTTGGAGTGGAAATTAATAGAGAATTTAGGTAGGCGAATTGTAGTGCACTCGGTACCATCTCAAAAAAAATAGCTTTGAAACCCAACGTTTTTTTTTTTATAAGAAAAAGTTTCCAGCATCATTTCGCCACACCAATGATCTTCATATTCCCCAGACTTAAACCCAGCGAATTGGTCCATTCGGGAAGCAGAAGAATGAACACAAATTCCACCAGACCATATTCCTGCAGCGTGTAAAGCCTTCCTAGACTCGATGCTATTATCCGCGCTAACTGTGGCTACATCGAACAATAAGATATTTTTATTAAAATTTGAAACGTTTTTACGATATTCTGAAGTTTTCAAATAAAGAACCCATAGTTGGCAAAATTACAGCACTTTTAATTAGTAACACTTCGAGCGCCGAACCCTGTAATATATTAGGCATACCCAATTTCGTGTGAAGAAACATTTTGTCCCAGAATTCTAAAGCGTTCCATACGCGTAAATGTGTACATGTTTCACTTGGTGCTTGAAGTTTGATTAAGTTGGAATACAATGGAATCAAATTTTCTTCTAATGAAATTTTGATATTAATGAAAACAGTTTTTCTATTATAAGGCGAAAAAAAATAAGAATCGGATCTTATTTTCTAAATAGTCTATAAAATAAAGCAACTACTTCGAAACAATGAATACGTGATTGGGACGTCTCTCATAACTGTTCACGATCAATGAATGGACAAAATATTTTATAACATCAATTATTTGTTCGCCGGGCGGCACTTTTATCAGGCATTGTTGAAACTATTTATTGTACATGTTTAAAAAAAGAAATGTTAATGTTTAGACGTCAAGCTCTGAATTAAGAAACTATAAAATGGAAAAGATGTAATGATGCATAGAAAGAGATGTTTGACCCTAATTAACTTCAATCCAACATCATTCATGGGCTTCTGAAGGTTAAATTAAATATGTATGCCATTTAAATACAGGGTGGGCCATATGAGTGTTGGCGATTTATATGTTGTTCGCTGCGCCGCTTCCTGGAAATTTAGTCGCCAAAGAGCCGTACACGGGAGTGCAGCGTGCATTTTGTGTCCGAGCGTATTACGAAAACAATAAATCAGTGATTACTGCACGACGTTTGTATCGGCATAAACACGGTTTACACGATTTAAATGAAGTTCCAAGCGCCAATGTGATACGAAAATGGATCAGAATATTCGAAACAACCGGCTCAACAGTACCAATTACGGTTCCTGGTCGCCCAGTTTCTGCAAGATCAGCCGACATTGTGGAGCGTGTTTGTGTTTCAGTTCAGCGAAATACGCAACAGTCAACACGTAAGAGAAGTCAGTCTTTGGATGTCAAAAGAACAACTTTACGACGAATTTTGAAACGTGATTTGCATTTGAAGGCTTATAAGATTCAGATAGTCCATGAATTAAAACCCGATGATGCCAATAACCGACTTAACTTTGTCAATTTGATGCTAGAGCGGTTCAACAATTTCAACAACGTGATTTTTAGTGATGAGGCCAATTTTCACCTTAATGGCCATGTGAACAAGCAAAATTGTCGGTTCTGGTCCGAGACTAATCCCCGACGCTTGCATGAACGTCCACTTCACAGCCCTAAGCTTGTCGTGTGGGCTGGGATAACGTCAACCGGTATTATTGGACCATACATTTTTGAGGACGAAAGAGGGCATGCGATGACGGTTAGAGCGAACAATTATTGCAACATGCTAGCAGACTTTTTGGTGTCTGCTTTGCAAGAACTTTAAGGCAATACCTCGAGGATGTGGTTTCAACAGGATGGGGCCACATGTCATACGGCTAGGGTATCCATAGAGCTGCTGAAAAATGTTTTTCCTGCAAAACTCATTTCGAAAAGGGGGGATATTGAATGGCCCCCACGTAGCCCCGATCTCTCTCCATGCGATTATTTTCTATGGGGCTACCTCAAATCGGTAGTCTACGAGAATAATCCGACCAATTTAGAGCAGTTGAAGAGGAACATTATTCAGGAAAGTAACAAAATACCGAGAACAACTTTTCAACGAGTTTTTCAAAATTTGCGACTTCGGTTCCAAGAGTGTCAAGCAGCCGAGGGAAGCCATTTAGACAACATTATTTTTAAGTCTTAAAAATTCCCATGCTTCTACTTTTTAAAAATACTGATATATTTTTTTATGTTTCGTAGTTTTTTTTTAATTGAATATTTAAACCGCCAACACCCTTATGGCCCACCCTGTATAACATGGACAACAAGGTTCGAAAATTTATATTGGAGAATATTATAAGCACGCTTTGGAAAAAAAACATATACCAAATTTTGATAACGTTCAAGACGACTTCCATACGCCGACTTTCACTAATTACTTATTAAACCACTTTCTCTCAATTCTCCCAGTATAAAACTTATATATTTCTCTCAACTCAACTCATACATGTATATGTATTTACATTATGTATCATAGTACTTTTCGCATTTAACAAATTTATGAATTCTTTTGGGTCATCTTAACAATAACGCTCTTGACTTCAGTATAGTTCTGCAAGGCATATTCACCGTTCTCGCGGCCATGGCCAGACATTTTATAACCGCCGAAGGGCACCTGAGCGCTGAGAGCGTTATAACTGTTAACCCACACGGTACCGGCCCTCAAGCCTTGTACAATATAGTTGGCCTTATCAATGTCTTTGGTGAAGACAGCGGCAGCCAGACCGTAGTCAGAATTATTGGCACGTTCGATAACTTCATCAAGTTTCTTGAAGCGTATAATTTGCTGCACGGGACCGAAAATCTCCTCACGAGCAATCGTCATGTCATCTTGCACATCAGCGAAAACAGTTGGTTCCACAAAATAGCCGGGCAAGCCTTGGGGCCGGTTTCCACCAGCCACCAGTTTAGCACCTTGTTTCTTGCCAATGTCGATGAGGCCCAAAATCTTTTCCATCTGTTCATGATCCACTTGGGGCCCCTGCTCGACATTCATGTCGAAAGGGTTGCCTACGGTGCGTTTCTTGGCACGTTCGGCACTGCGTTCCACAAATTCGTCGTAGATTTTGTCCTCCACAAAGGTGCGTGAGCCAGCACAGCAGCATTGACCCATGTTGAAGAACAGACCAAAGTGGGAAGTCTCCACCGCATAGCTCATATCGGTGTCAGCCAACACGATGTTGGGGCTTTTGCCGCCCAATTCCAAAGTGACACGCTTCAGATTTGTCTTGCCCGAAGCTTGTTGAATCAATTTACCCACCTCTGTGGAACCCGTAAAGGCTACCTTATCCACATCCGTGTGATTAGACAAAGCGGCACCGGCATCACCAAAACCAGGCAAAACATTAACAACACCCGCCGGGAAACCAGCCTCTTTGATCAGCTGGGCAACGTACAAAGCTGACAAGCTAGTTTGTTCGGCTGGCTTCAGGACGATAGTGTTGCCAGTAGCTAAGGCAGGACCCAATTTCCAGGCCATCATCAAGACGGGGAAATTCCAGGGGATGACTTGAGCGCAAACACCCACAGGTTCGTGACGAGTGTAAGCGAAGAAGTCACCATCCATGGGTATGGTTTTACCATGGTTTTTATCGGCCCAGCCGGCAAAATAACGCAAATTTTTTATGGACATGGGTATGTCGACATTGTAGGACATAGCATAAGGTTTGCCATTATCCAAGGTTTCCAAACTCTATCAAACAAACAAATTAACGGTAACATCGGAGGTATTACAGAAATACGGAAATTACTCACCGCCAAGTATACACGATCACGTTCCATTAGATCGGCCAACCGATTAAGTAAAACACCACGATCAGAGGCATCCATGCGGCGCCAAGGGGAACCCAATCTTAAAATATTTCAGAAATTTAGCTAGAAACAAAATTTCTTTGTTACGATTTATTGATAAATTGTTACTTGAAGGCACTCCTAGCTGCTTTAACTGCAATATCAACATCCTCCTTACCGGCGCATTGGATATCAGCTATGGATTTCTCTGTAGCGGGATTGATGGTTTGAAATGTTTTTCCCGATTTGCTCTTGTGCCACTCGTTATTGATGAAGAGCTGGTATAAACAGGGGAATTATGCATTTATAAATACAAGCAAGCAGAAAACTTAAATTTTGTATAACCTCCCATATAGGAATGAGTGAATATTGTAGTGTTCAAATACCCGACCTTTTGGGAAAACCGGGTTCCGTGCTATTTGAAAAGATATAATATGTTTTCCAGAAACCTAGTTTTCGGGTATTTAACTGAGAAAAAAACAAGTAAACCGGCATTCTCGGGTATTCGCTATGGAACGAATTTAAAAGAGAAAAGATTTTTGAAATGTCTTACTCTTCAAACCTCCCATAGTTATCTTATCTAAACCCATTTAGAAACTATATCGGACATCTACTAAACATACTAAATTTCATCAGCATTAGATAAATGAGATGATACATGAGCCGCGTAAACGTAAGCTCACACATTGATATTTATTTCTATGGATGAGCCGGAAATGCATCCGATGTTGATTGGATTGATTGTTACCAGATTACTACAGATAATTTTCGTAAAATCAAAACTGACAGCGTTGAAGGTAGAAAAAACGGCATAGAAATAAGGTTAGTGTTTCCTGATGTGTTCTAAATGTTTAGAATGATTTCGATAAGAAACCTACTGGAATATTTCAAGAAATTGAAAAAATTATAACATATTCGTATAACCCAATCTGATTTAATTTTTGAATGCGATATTTAAAATCGGGTCAATTTTTAAAAATGCAATTTTAAAGAGAGGAAACGTATTAAATGTAGGTTGATGAATTTAGAATATAATATATTCTTAAATATTATATACTATATTTTGGTAACCAGGTCTAATCCATAACATGTTGCTTACCGAAATTTTATGATCATAATATGGACAATCGAATCGTATAAATTTTGATTTGTTTCATCCATTATCAATATTGATTTCCTTCAGGAAAAAATTCTTTATCACTCCAAAAAATTAAAAATAACTAAATGTTTGGAGTATGGGCGTTTAGCATGAACATTTTCTACATGAAAATGGTTGTGTTCTCAATCACAAATATGTTAAAAAAAACATGATTTAGAAAATAGGTTCCTTACACTAATACCGACAACACCAATTTATGAAGTCATGAGCTCAGCACCAAATTGCTGTTATATATACGAGTTGTTTTTCTATTGATCATTTGCGACAATAATATTAGTTCAAAATTATTAAATTTATTATATTGAAAGGTCAGGACGAAATTCTGGTTATTTTCATAAATTCAAAATTTTAGTTTGTTCAACACAAAGCCATTTTTAAATTATTTTTGTAATTTTCCAAATGAGCCAGTTAACCGACGCCCAGTCGTTCGAAAATGGCGATTTTAAAGCAGCCGACCTACGGCAACCCAAAAAATCACAGATATAACAAAAAACGATATTGCTTCCATTCATTTAAATTGCTACACCAGATCAAAATCATTGGCTTTGATATAGAAAGATTTTAATCAATAGTTCAATCGGTACTGAGCTGAAAATATGCGACAAAGTGCTAGATAGCTCAGTTGCTCTTGAAAAGACAGCTATATACTTTTACGTCATAACATTTTTACTTTATTTTTTTAAATAAAATAGATGTAATTTCATCTCTGAGGCAAAGATTAAAAAAGTAAACTCACAACACAATTTACATTGTTCCAAATTTTATGGCGGAGCGTCTCATTTTACAGCAAAAGGATTTTGGCCAAGCAGAATGGTGAAGTAACTGATAAGGAATCGACTGCCGTGATATAAACATTTCGAGGTGTCGAAATTTGTTTGACACCGAAAGACTTCAGTTCGTGAGTTCAATGAATTAATAAATGTCTTTTCTTTAGTGAGGAAGTTCATTTCGATCTAGGTTACAGTATCAACATGAGTGAAATAAATCCAACCAAGAAGCGATCGAACAATTCCTAAGCTATGTAATTAAAGGGGAGAGTGTACTAGAATGTCTCCAGAAAAAAGAATTTCAATGTTGTCCGTAAGTAATACTGAATTCTCTTGTCGATAAGAATTTGATCATTGATCTATGTAGTTGTGACATTGACGATTGCTAGGGTGGAAGACAATCTCATTGCGGGAATAGTTAATGAAAAATACTCATTTTCAATGGAAAAGGAGAAGAAGCTTCACATACCCCCATATCTTGAAATGAGTCTATACATCTTCCGCCACGGTATGAACCGCAAGTGTCGGCATGATCGAAATCGGTGGGAATAAACTTTCCCAAAAACAACTTTCAGTGTTAGGAATAAAGTTTTATTCATAGATGTTTATAGAAACGAGAAAGGATCATAACATCGCATACACTTTTTAAGAACCCGCAGTAAATGTCGGCATGATTATCGAAAAAAACGAATTTTCAAAATCGGTATATTATAAGAAGTCAGTTTTGACGCGCCTATTTATTGGGCAACAGTACATATATTAATAGTCAAAAGCACTATTGCCCGAAGTTATCGCAATTGATCCAGCAGAAAAAATCTTGCGCATAAAAGGTCTAGACCAATCTGTTCAAAAATTGCGCATTTTCAGATATTTTCTAACATTAACAAATGGTTGCATGCGGGAAGCAATCGCACCAATTTATATATATTTGTAATTATATTCATTGGAAAATATAAGTAATATGTATGAGAAGGCGAAGTTGGGTAGGTATATCGTTCTACAAGTGGTAGAATTAAAAATTTGTTTATACAAAGACAATTTTTTTAAATTTTTTTCAAGATTTTCCTAAACTTTTTTCTGTGAAAACTGGTCGATTGGTTGGATTGGTTGATTGTTCTAAATGTTGGAAATACTAAAAATATATTCCAGTGGCTACCGATGTATTATGAATGAGAAAGGGTCGTTTTTGCTACGAACCGGCACCATGGTGATGGTTGTAAAGGATGGCGCATAAGTACCGTTAACGGCGACTATATTGAATGCGTTCTTGTGCATCATTTGGTTTTAACTCGTGAACCAATTGCATCTTATATGGAAAAAGATGTAACATATGTAAATTACTTTGCAAAGACCGCCTAGGCATCTCCAACTGCTGAGAACGTCGCCTGGTGGAAGTTTGGGGTTTTCCTTAATACTTGCTTACACTCGAGCAATGTTTACTTCATTTCGAACTGCACGAGGTCTTTCAGCACGCGGAAGATCACAGACAGCCTCTTGTTGCCCACAACGCTGAACCAATCGGTAAATTGAAGGAAATTTCGATATGATCTGAATAGTCGAATGCTGACTTTCAAAGTAAAATTGGACAACTTTAGTTCTTTGTTCTGTGCTGAGCCTTTCCATCATAAATTTCCTAAGTAATATTTAGTTAATCCTGTGAAGAGACGAAAAAAAGACTTAAACAAAAAATGTATTCTTTGATCAAATCTTAACGTTGTTTATGCGCCACCCTATATAACTTTCTCACTGGAAAAATTTTTGACACAGGTCTGTCTTTTTACTTTCTTCTTATTTCGTTATTAATTTGCTGTTGCTTTCTGAATATATTGTGTTGCATTAGTTCGCAATACAAAGCCTTTTTTATACAATTATCTCTTAAAAAAAATATTGAATGTTGAAGTATTCCTTACTAAAGCAAATTAAAGGCAACTGCTTTAGTAAACTTTATAGAGAAGCGAGTTATTGAAAAGATTTTCTGCTTTGTACATATGTAAACTCTACTTGGTGTACTAAAACGCTCCATATCGGCATTAACTTGGTCGATAATTTCTTTCTGAAATGAAAAAAATTGTATTATCTGTAATGCAAATGGTGCTACGGATGAATCGATTTGCACCATAAGAGCTGGTAGGGGAAATTTCAATTACATTCAAATTCATCACATTGAACAAATATATGCGAGATTCCTAGATCCTATCAAAACATATATCTGAAAGCAATAAAAACACAAGCATTACTGTATAGAAAGCTTTGGTATTTTTAGAATTCGCAAAATCCAACACATCCACTTCAGTATAACTTTTTCTATCAGCACTGACAAACGCTGAACAAACAAGAACTGAAGTATGCGGTTTCAATTCCTTGATGCCTTTATGGAAATTTAATTAGATTTATATTTTTGTTGTTTGTTTTGTTATCAAAACGATTAAGCTTTTCCATTTTAATTGACACAAGGTTTATTTAAGAGAAAAATATCAGAGTTCAAAATATTAAAAGATCGTCGTTTACAAACACTTCACTTCGCTCTTCACACACCTTTCTATGTAAGAAAAGTTTCCCCTCAAATACTTCTATATAAGAAAGATGTCTCCCCAAAAATATCCCGACAAACGCTTTCTATAAAAAAAACTTCTAGATAGACATTTTGTGTCTTCTCAATACGACACTTCTATAAGAAAATTTTCTATACGAAAAATATCAAATCCAGTTTCGTATAAAAAAGTATTTCAAAGGTTAATTTTTGCTATGAGAATTGTTTCCACAGATATTTTTCTGTAAGAATTGTATTCAAGATTTATATCCACAGGCGTTTTTCTATAAGGAGAGCTCGCATAAGAGAAGTATCTACAGTAAAATTTTATATTACAAAAATGTCCAATGAGAATTTTTTCTGTAATGTCTGGAAAGAAACTTCTCTACAAGAAAAGCGTATTGAAGCTCATTTTTTTTTTTTTTTTTTTTTGTAAGAAAAGTTTCTAAATAGAAAATATTTGGTTAAGGTGAAATACCAGACACTTTTGTGATTTAAAAATGCGTTCACGGATAGCCCCAAATTACCATCTGTCCTGCTTTGGAACTTGGAAGCCGTTTTTAGGTCAGGCGAAATAATTGGAGCTTGCTGAGTTTTTTCTATAAACTCCTTATGTTGTGTTATCGATAATTGTGGATAGGGCCAAGATGAGTTATCAGTGAGTGCGTTACCAGGAATCAAACCTGATTTGACCGCATTGTTGACCTACGATCTTCCATCGAGATACCTTAGGAAGATGGATGTGTAATTTGTGCGAACAAAGTCGATTATGTTACTATTTAGGGCGTTATTTGAAAATATTGTTGCAAGTTGTCAAAATCGTACAATTTAGTTGCCTAATTTTGATTCAGATTTGCGCCTTTGTTAGAAATTGCAACTCTGTGACCAGAAATCTTTTTCAATCTGGGTAATACCTTCGGAATTATGGGTTTCCAAAGTTCAGGTTTGATGATTTTCGGATGTTGGACATCATATCAGACTTGGTATGGGACAATAAGAAATTAACATGGAAAATGAAAAATTAAACTCTCATTTTACTGCAAATGCCTGTCTATCTTTTCTATTTTTCAATTAACATAACAGTTTAGCTTTAAGTAATTTCATTTCATAATTTTAAGTAATTTCATTACAGATTGCATTTTTCTATTTTGCTTAATCATCAACAAAACTGATAAGGCCTATAGACCTGTTATTTGTTATATTCTACGCTGTCGTCTACTTATTTTGTTCCAGCCTGTATCTCATCGGTGAGTTGAATAATTCCGTGCAATAACAATAAGCTTATCAAAACAATGCGCTATTGCTCGTTGAAGAAGGCATACATTTTTCTAAACGATTCGAGTTGCACCATTTGGTTATATTTTACTATTGTCAGTTTACCGGCTTTTAAGTGCAATTAAAACGAAATTATGAACAACAAATGAAACGAAAAAAAAAACTTTCGAAACGCGAAATCAGCGAGAGCGGACCACTTCAAGGTCACATAATTGCTTGCGCTCTAAAACCACATTCAAAATCCATTATAAGAGTCTGGAAACGAATGCAAATTTATGGACAATTATAGAATTGGCAATTGGCTTCTTCTATTGTTATACAATATCAATCACTCCATTGTTATCATCCCGTAGTACTTACTCCGGTATACAAAATCTCGGGATTTGTTTTAGGTTCAGGTGTAGCAGTATAGTTAGCCTTAGAACCGGCTGCACAAGGTAAATTTGTAGCCAAAATTCTGCTTGAATTTTGTGCAAAATTAGCCGACTTCAATAGGCGCAACATTTTTAAAGTTGAAGAATTTCACACAACACGATGGAAATTTTAAACGAACAAAGGCAACACCCAAATGCTACCGAGCACTACGATGAACGTCTGCCAAGCAACTATTCGCAGCTGGCGGCTAACAAAAAAATTGCGCCATATGTTTGTGAATGCCAAACGATTTGACACTCAGGCATGAGCAAAAAAAAGCTTCTTCAAAATGACAATTTAATAAGGCAAACAAGATTTGCGTGTTGGCAAAAAGCTTTTGGAAAAGCTCCATGCAAAAAATTACGTTGATGTATTTGAAAAAAGCCATCGTGTGGTGGAATATTAGGTTATCAAAAAAGTGTTTATGTAAAGGTTTATGGGAAGTAAATTTTCATGAAAAATATATAAATTGATGTCTTTCTACAGGGAAAATTCTTCGGACATTGTTTCAGTAGAAATTCATATTTTTGAAAGTTGTTTCGAGAGATACATGTCTGTAAGAGTATTGCTTCTAAAAACTTGTTTTTCTCTTAGAGAATTACGCCATTAAACACGTTTCTATAAGAAATGTGCTTCGGGAAACACTTTTGTCGAAAAATTGTTTCGACAAACATTTTTTTACGGTTTCCATACATAACTTTCTGTAGGGATTTAGTCTTTATAGATACTTCTCTACACGAACACTTCACACTTTTTTGTGAGACAAACATTTTAACGTACGAGAAATGTTTTGGCATGCATATTTCGATATAAGAAATTTCTTGAGAGTTTTCTATAAGAAAAATTTCTTGACATACACTCTTTCGTATTAAAAATGTCTTAACACACTTTTCTGTACGAAAAGCGTCGTGAGACTCGATAGACAAAAATCTTTTCCAAACGAAAAGTGCCTACGTAGACACCTTTCTAAATTCAAAGTGCTTTAGTACATTGCTTTCTATATGAAAAGGTCTCGATAGGCGCGTTCTCACATGAATATGCTCTTTTCTATATAAAGAATGTCTTAATAGACGGTTTTCTATATGATAGACACATCTCTATATGAAAAGTGTCTTAAAAGATATATTTCTATACGAGAAGTGTCTTAATAGTTGCTTTTCTATACGAAATAATGAAAAAATGGTATGAAGTTTTTTTAAGACACTTTTCATGTTTCGTATAGAAAAGTGTCTTATAGTAAAGTGTCTATGAAATGTGTCTCAGCCGAAAGTCTTTACGAAAAGTGTTTCTGTGCAATCTTTCCTATACTAAAAATGTCTTCGTAGAAACTTCTCTATAGGATGATTGTCAACACACTATTCTATATGGAAGCATTTCGATAAACACAGCAAATTTTGGAAAGTGTTTCCAAAGAAACATTTTTCTACGAAAGTCTCTTAATTAGAATTATTTCTCCCGATTTACAATTCTTACACAAAAACACTTTTGTATAGAGTCTTGTTGCCGATAATAGAGTTCCATCTCTAAAGACCACCATACTGAAACATTGAATATATATATATATATATATATATATGTATATATTGAAGGGTTGTCTTATCTGCCAAAGCTCATAGAATGTGGCCAGCTCTCAATAGCTTACTCAAGTTTTTCAAAAGAACGTTTGTTTCATTACTCTTTTTTCGGAATTTTTTTTTATTTATAATATGTATTATGCCAATTATAAATAATATTTCCTAATAACATTTTCAGATGTTGACAATCAATCATTACCTGTGAATTTTTTGTCATGAGCAAAAAACCTAGTCTACGTTCAGCTTACGAAATGATCCATCCAAACCAAACAAATTTTCAAAATCTATCGGTTTGCCGAGTCTCAACTTCTCATCGGTGCCATAGTTGATATCGTCATTAAAATATTCGCGATATTCCATAAACTTCTTGATAGTTTCTTCTATGATTTCCGGTACGGAGCCATTTTCACCACCATATTCTTTGGGCAAGTACTTTTGAGGTATTTTGTCAAACATTTTTTCTATGTTTGAACCATGGATTGTCATCTACAAAGAGAGGAGTAGTGACATTAAAAGCAAGAAAAGTGGGCCATATATTTCGATAAACACTTAACCATAATTAAAATGACTCAATAAATGTGTACGTAAAAATTTTCGCAATAAGCACTTCTGTACGGAAAGTGTCTAGATAGATGTTTTCCTATATAGAAAGCGTCGCGACAGACTTGTTTTTATACTAAAAATGTCTCGATAGACACCTTTCTATGTGTAAAGTGTCGGGATTGAAATTTTTCTACATAAAAAATAAGCTCAATAGACACTTATTCATGCAAAAAGCGTGTCAATTGATACTTTTCTGTATAAAGAGTGTCTCAATGGAGATGTTTCTATATGAACAGCGCCTCCATACACACTTCAATAGACACATTCTTATCTGATGAGCGTCTCAATAGTTAATTTTCTACATGGAAAGTGCTGCGATAGGGTATCTTCTACATGAAAAGTGTTTCAATAAACATTTTTTATATGAACAATTTCTTGATGAAAACTTTTCTAAACGAAAAGTGTCTCGATGGAGCATTATGATCACTTTTCTAAAGAAAAGTTTCTCTATAAATAGTTTTCTGTATGAAAACTGCCCCTATAAACAATTTTCTATATGAAAAGTGTCACAATAAATAGTTTTCTGTATGAAAATTGTCCCTATAAATAGTTTTCTGTATGACAAGTGTCGCGATAGAACAACACATGAAAACTGCCCCGATAAAAACTGTTCTATAGAAACTTATCTCGATGAATATTTTCCTTTACGTGAAAAAAGTCTTAATTGGAGGGTAAGGCTCACATAAAAATTGGACATCGTATCTCAATTCTAATAAACTGGTTGTATATTACCTGTGATAATAGCCTGACCCGTCTTGCAAACTCCACTCCCAACCTATTGTTAACTCACTCTGTTAACTTGTTTCTCCGGCATCATGGGTTTGAAGATATTGAATAGCGATTCAAATATAGAAGGGGCATTTATGATATGCGATGATTTAGGTCTCAATGGCAGTGATTCCTCGCTGTACACCGAAAGTTTTTTCATTAAGTTTGGGTTCATTTGGAAGAAATGCTTTTTGGTCCAATCCTTCAAGTCGGCTATGTGAATTAAACCATTGACCATGGCGTAATCGTCTTCCCACATAATGATTTCATTTAAGGCAAAGGCGACGCGCATAATATCTAGGAAATCATATTTGTCCGCATCGAAGCAGCCTTGGCGCACCAGTATAATGCGGGGACCTGTTTCATTAAGAGGTGTGGGCAACTTTAGACCAACTCTATGTGAAGAAAATAACAAATATATTAGTATGTTATGTTTGAATCAACTTTGGTGAAGATTAACTAATTGCATTACCCTAATTTAAGTATTTCCATAATTTTGTCCTCTTCCAAGCCTCTCAAGCTCACCAATTCTGGATATTTCGATTTCATCATGTATAGTTTATCTATTTTCGATTTCGCCTTCTCCAGACTAAATTTACTACCTCTTAAAAATGCTAACAAAAATTGATCATCTGTGCGAGCCTTTAGGTGGGGCTGCTTTTCGATCCATGTTTTCAACGCTTCTATATCAGCATCGACACGTTCTGGATCTTCGTTAAGTTCTTCAATAGCAATTTTTTGCAACCAGGGAGGTAATGGCCGAACTTGAGCCATTTTATTTACCAACATTACGCGTTCCTTCAAACAACTAAATGTGAACACTTTAACGATATCGCAATGAATGTTGTTTATTGCAGAAAGCAATAGAAAAAGCTCTACTAAATCTATCGATTATATCTAGAGCTGATATGGGAATAGATTGATAAGATTTTACAAATCGTTATAAATAGGAATAGGAATAAGAGCGTCACAGGTGAAACGCTGTTTGACATACGGAGGTTGTTCGATAAATCCGCGATAAATGTTCGTTAAAAATATTTTTTTCTTTCTTTTTTCTGGAAAATAGGATTATAGATTTTTTAGGATAACCAGTTTGTTTTGTAATTTTTTAGACACGAAGTTTTGAAAATGAAATTCCTTTCCGAAATACAGCCAATACTTTTTTTAAGTTGTTCTTTTTTCTAGCGGTTGTTTCTGTTAAGCACGTGAAATCCATTTTTCTCACTTTCGTCCAACGTAATAGTTTTCCAAAATGAAAGTGCTCGTTGAACGCTTTACTATTGGCCAGTTAAATTGACAGGCCGATAAATGTGTGGGTATGGCAATGCTGTTGCCAAGTATGATCATAAGTGATAATACTGAATCCACTATCATCTGTTCGATTTGCGCGCAAGTGAAAAAGAAAAAATCTTGTTGGAAAAAATGGAAAATGCTGTGAAATTACTTAATAATTTCTTTACAAACAAAGATAAGCAGATATTTTTTATGCGGAAAAATATTTTTCGAAAAAAAAAAATCATATATAATTAGAATTGGAAGAATTTTTTCATATAGAAAATCGCCTTGAAAGCACATTTTGACAAAGAAAATCATGTTGGGAGGAAATGTAAAAAAAAATTTCTTTGTTAGACATTATTCATATCAAAATCACTTAGAAGAAAGTTATAATGTAAACATTTCATATTTAAATTATATTGGACGAAGCTTTCCGCATAAAAACTTGTTTTGAAATAATCTTCCCAACCATAGAATAACCATAAAAAGCATTTTTTAAAACTATTCTCTAAGAAATGTAGCTTCGAAAAAAATATCCACGTCGAAAATCGTCTAGAAAGACATTATATATATTTAAACATAATGTATATAAACATTTATAAATCATCTCTTTTACATAAAATTGTATTGCAAGTAATTTTTCTCGCTTAATTTCCTTTGAAGTAATTTTTAATACATTATTTTGGGAGATAATTTTCATATAGAAATCAGTATTATATGGAAGAAATCTTTTGTATAGAAAAATGTTTTAGAATAATATTTTATGTAGAGAACAATTTCTTTGGCGAAATCATTGCCTGTAGAAAAGAACGTTTGAACAGACTTTTTACGTACAGAGACTTTTCATATAAAAGACAATTTCTTTCTTATGAAAGACAGTTTTTATATAATAAAATTTCTCAGAAAAAAATGTTTGTAAAGCAATTTCCATACCGAATGCAACACCATTTTCTTAAAGATATTTCACACAAAGATGTTACTTGGAAGGTACTTTTTACAAAGAAATATCTCTCCGAAAAAAGTTTTTACATAGTCAAGCGTCTCGCAAAAAACATTTCGTTCAGAAAAGTGGATTTAAAAGTTTTATGGTCACTGAATTTCACACTGAATTTGGTCTTAAAAAGATATTATATATCACATAGAAAATTATTTACATATAATAAATTGTCTGTCGAAAATATTAATTCGTTATTTTAAATAAAAATGTAACGAAACCACTCTTGCGTAATTCCCATTAAGATTTATTAAATGCGAAAAATTCTGCCCTGATCCAGCCCGATGATAAATGAGATTTTTAGGGTTATTCATTCGTGAATTCTTTTTTATATGTATTTACACGTAATTTATTTAATTTTTTAATATTTTTTCGTGCGAAACTAACTTAATCTACGTTCAGTTTACGGAATGAACCTTCCAAACCAAAAAGATTTTCAAAATCAATCGGTTTACCGGGTCTTAATTTCTCGTCCGTGCCATAATTGATTTCGTCATTGAAATATTGACGATATTCCATAAATTTATTGATAGATTCCCCTATGATTTCTGGTATAGAGCCATTTTCGCCGCCATATTCTTTGGGCAGGTATTTCTTGGGTATTTTTTCATACATTTTATCAACGTTGGAGCCATAGATGGTCATCTGCAAAAAGAGGGATAATATTAAGACCAGAGTAATATCTCGTATCGATTTCTGACATCTTGCTTAAGAACAAATTCCAGTTGTTCAAGACTTAAATGCCAGTCAATTCAAATTTGGAAAAAATTGGCTTCACAATGTCCGTTATGAAGAAAAATATAAATATTTCTTAACAAGTATTTTTATAATTATAAAAGAATGTAGATAGGTAGGAAAATATACTTTCTTAATTTTTTGACTTTAATTACGTACGAGGTGTGATCAAAAAATAACCGTTATTTTCAAATTTCGTGAGTTACATACGAGTATGTTCGATTTTCGCATTTTTTCTATTATATTGGTGGTACATATGTCTGTTATATATGTTGACTATATCAGCCATTTTGGATTCTCAGTTTGTTTTTGACAGATAAAAAGGTTAGTCGTGTTTTGGCGTGCTCTTTGATTTTTTACTATTCGAAAAAATGGATCACAGAAACTGTGTTAAGTTTTCTGTAAAAAATGTGCAAGGACATTTGAAATGTTGGCTGTGGCGTTTGGCGAGTCTAATATGAGCAGAACACAAGTTCAATTGTGGTATAACCGGTTTAAGGAAGGCCGAGAAGATGTCAATGACGTTGCTCGTCCTGGTCGCCCGAGCACGTCAACAACCGATGAAAACATTGAAGCAGTGAAGAAAATGATTTTGGATAATCGTCGAATCACTATTAGAGAGGTTGCTGATGGCATATCGTTCGGCTCATGTCAAGCAATTTTTACGGATGTTTTAGGCATGAAACGTGCAGCAGCAAAGATTGTTCCAAAATTGCTACATTTTGAGCAAAAACAACGTCGTATGGACATTGCTCAGAAGCTGTTCCAGATTTCCTCAGATCCAGATTTCCTCAAAAAGGTCATAACTGGTGACGAATCATGAGTATATGGATATGACATTAAAACCAAAGCTCAATCATTCCAATGGAAGCGTCCAGAAGAGCCAAGACCGAAAAAACACGTCAAGTTTGGTCAAATGTAAAGGTTTTGCTCACTGTTTTCTTCG
>JAHXMU010000069.1:1326060-1347390 GCA_019455685.1 Philornis downsi
ATCATGAATTCTTGCCACAAGGCCGTACGGTCAATAAGGAATACTACATTGAAGTTATGCGCCGTTTGCGCGAAGCAATTCGTCAGAAACGCACAGAACTGTGGAAAATCCAGTCATGGATTTTGCACCATGATAACGCACCAGCATCGATGCTTGTGCGTGAGTTTTTGGCCAAAAACAAAACCGCAATCATGCCTCAACCACCGTATTCACCGGACTTGGCCCCCGCTGACTGTTTCCTCTACCCAAAACTGAAGACACCGATGAAAGGAAAGCGTTTTGCTACGATTGGGGAGATAAAAGAAAAATCGAAACAGGAGCTGTTGGCGATACTAAAAAGAGCGTTTCAGAAGTGTTTCGAGGATTGGGAAAAACGCTGGCATAAGTGTATTATATCTGAAGGGGATTACTCTGAAGGGGACAAGATTTATTCAGTTATTCATGAATAAATAAATAAATACTTTTTGAAAAAATTGAAAATAACGGTTATTTTTTGTTCACACCTCGTATAACTTTTGTCTTCTTGCTTCTTTTTTTTAATTTTTTCTAAATACTTTTTTTATTAAAACAACCAAAAAGTCTTCAAAAAAATTGGGAAAATTTTGTCTCCGCCATTGCCAAAAAAAAAAATTAACTAAGGCAGGTCAAAAATTTGTATTTTATAAGTCGAATAACTCCTAAAGTTTAAGAGATAAAACATATATAAAGCAACGATTTTTGAAGATCTCAACTAGAGGAATACATAAATAGGATACAAATTTAAGAAATTGTGTCCTTTTAAAAATACGAGTATAAGGTGTAAATTTAAAACTAAAACTCGACTACACCTCTGTTATAGCCACATGAAATCAAAATCGGATTATCCATTTAGAAACGGCAGATTTATTTCCTTTTTTTCAAAACCAACCACTGTGTAATGAAAAGCACTAACTGGAATTGTCAATATCTTAGTCATTATCATCAACATCATGATGATGACCGGTGTCCAACGAAAGATATCTATTGATATTGGGGTTAGAATCGACGATCGTATTTTAAATTTCATATTCTCTTAAAATTCGAATTTGTTTTCATGCAAAAGAAAAGAGATGCTGCTAAATGATGCAGTGAAAACAAAAATATTCTGCCAAAGTTCTAAAAATAGAGTCATATGCTCACCATGGTACTTTGTTTGGATCCTTGAAATCGAAATTTCAGCCATTTATACGATGGTAGCACAAGCCCAAGTGATTCCAACTTTTTTCATTTCGTTTGTGCTCTGAAATGATAAACTGGATATTTTTTTACGGATTTATTTTCTGCTCGCTAAGTTCATTTACATGTCGTTAGCTTACTTTGACAGTAAGTTACACAATGTGCGTGTTATGCCTATTATGGTTTTTCCAATTGAAATTTCGAACTTTTCGAATAATATTTACGAAAGATCAATCGAGGCAGAAAATTTTCAATTAATGTTGGAAAATAAATAATTGGAAATGAGAATCTCTATTTAACATTCAGAAAATGTCGACTGAAACTTGCAATTTGTGTTGAGAAGGGGACAATTATAGGTGGAATATTTGATATATTGTGAAAAAAGCCCTGTGTAATATAAAAAATTTTCGACACGAAAAATACGTTTATAAACCGATCGAATTTAATATACCTAATTTATTTAATAATTTATTTTATATACTGTGAATTTAATATGCTAATAAGGAATTTTGCATATTCAAGTTCAAAAAAATCTCTATTTCATACATTCTTTGCCCAGTATCAATGTTAATTGACCTTTTCCGAATTTTAAAACGAATTTCTCAATTGTAGCTGCTGTTTTCTATATACATATATACGGCAATAATTCGTCTTTTAAATTGAACTTTTGTCAATATGAAACGGAAATTTGAATTTTTCCCCTGATGTTTTCTCATATTAAGTTATTTTAATGTATTCTTTTTACCGATATTAAATGCAAATTCTTACATTGAATTATTCGTTTTTGTAGACACCTTGTGGAAATTCTCTATTTCAGTTGAGATCTTCATAATTGTGAATTCAATATTCCTTTTTCAGACGAGTATGAACATTTTGTAATGGGTTTTATTATAACAACATCATACCTCCTTGTGCGAATTCTATCCTACCAATCAGTCTAAATCTCTACAATTTTTTAATTAATAATCACACTGTTTATATCCAATCAGCGCCTCTGCTCTGACGCAGACTGCACATTAGATTTTATCATTCACCGCAGACTCACCCGATTAATTTGTTTCTCCGACATCATTGGTTTGAATATATTAAAAATCGATTCAAATATCGAAGGAGCATTAATAACATGCGAAGATTTTGGTCTCAAGGGCAACGACTCTTCGGCGTACACCATCATTTTCTTCATTAAATTTGGGGTCATTTGGAAAAAATGTTTTTTGGTCCAATCCTTTAGGTCAGCTACGTGGATGTAACCATTGATAACGGAGTAATCGTCTTCCCACATCTGAATTTCGTTGAAAGCAAAAGCAACACGCATAATATCAAGGAAATCATATTTATCCGCATCGTAGCAGCCCTGCCGCACCAATATAATACGGGGACCCGTTTCATTAAGGGGTGTAGGTAACATGAGACCAACTCTGAGTGTATTGAAAAATAAATAAAATATATTATGTATATGTATTTGTTATATTTGGACAACTATACTTGGTGATTGTCAATAACATTACCCCAACTTAAGTATTTCCATAAGTTTAGCCTCATCTATACCTCTCAGGCTAAATAATTCGGGGTATTTAGATCTCATCATGTAGAATTTATCAATTTTCGATTTAGCCTTTTCCAAACTGTATTTGCTCCCCCTTAAGAAAGCCACTAGAAATTGATCTTCTGTGCGGGCCTTAAGATGGGGCTGTTGTTCGATCCATGTTTTCAATATTTGTATATCAGCTGCGACACGTTCAGGGTCTTCATTAAGTTCCTCGATAGCAACATTTTGCAAGCAGTGTGGTAATGCTCGAACTTTTGCCATTTTCTTAACTATTAAGCGCTCTTTCAGCTGATGAAATATGAACGCTTCAGCGATATTATAACTAATGTTTTTAACGGCAACTCAAAAAATTGCTACGAAGCCTATCAATTATATCTAAAGCTGATAACTAAATTTATGTTTATTTGCTTGTTATTTCGGTGTCGATAACGCTTTATAATTCGTTACAAAATTTGCCAATAAAAACAAAAAAAAAACCACTAAAACAATAAACGTAAATGATTGTTAACTCAATAGACCTTCAACCATTTGTTTAATGCCTTTAACTTATTTTCCATTAAACAATAATTCATTAATTATAATTACTACTTTGACACGTAAAATGCATTTGTACCTCTTTCAAAGTAAGTCCATCCTGAAATGATGCACGTATGCCAACGAATAATCCATTCATCAGGACTTTTTTTTCTACTGCATTTTCTCGAAAGGCCTTCAATTCTTTATAGCTTCTACTGGCGCCAAAACTGGCCGACCTAACATTTTTTAACGTAATATCGTTTAATATAATATCGCTTTATAGCGTTGAAACATCGCCAAACTCTCTACTGAGACATCTTTGCGACGCTGTTTTTGTTTCATTAAAAGCAAAGCTTTGGTCAATATACGAGTACGATGTATAGCACTTTTTGAAATGCGTATCATTTTAGCTAGCTCACCCACCTTCAGCCGACGATCATTCAATGCCATTTTGTGAATTTTCTTCTGGCGTGAACACCTCAATTGGTCGGCCACAACGGTGTTCATCTTGGCAGCTCGTACGGCCTCGTTTAAAGAAGAAATGACACGCCCAGAGTAGAATATAGCTCGGCTTTAACATTGGTTGGATTGAGACCTTTCAAATAGAAACATAAACATAACGGTGAACAATTTCCCCATGTTTACAAATTCACTGAGATCGTCTACTTTTGATGGCTCAAATATAAATATAAAATATATGTTTTGTAAGGTTGTCACCAAAATAATTTTGCCCAGCCTACAGGCTTCACCTATGCGTCAGGTCAACTAGTTTTGGGATCGTCTTCGCAAAAGTGGTAATTTGAGTTTTGCAAAGAGTAAAAATCAGCTGGAGCCATATCAAATAAACGGTGGTTGTTCGATGATATTTGTTGAATTCTTGTGTGTTGTAAGATGGTCCGAGCTTTTTCGACGAATTTACTCTCATAACACTCAGATAATATTCTGTATTTACCGTCAGACCTTTTGGCAAGGATTCCAAGTGTACAAAGAGTCAAAGGAAAGAGGCAACAGTATCTCGAAATCAACAGTACCGAAATTCGATTTGGAACTAGTCGAGTGGCAATGTATGGAACGCACAAATATTCATATAAAATGATGCGAATTTATTTTATTCCCTAAGAGGAAAAACGGCCAGTCGAAGAATAAAGTCTGTTTACGAAGAAAACGGACCAAGTGAAAAAACTTGCCAGAAATGGTTTAATAAGATTTTCTACGGGCGGCTTCTCCATAACGGACGCTCCCAGATTAGGACGACCAAAAGAAATTGTTTCCGAGGAGGTGAGAGATTTTATTATTGTTGAGATACAGTTATGGATAAAGCTGAAATAAGCAAAAAATCAGTCTCAACCGTTCACCTTACTCTCTCACCGAGGCCAACCACCTGAATCGCGTTGACGTCAATTTCTAAAGAACCTCATTACAGAGGATGAAAAATGGATAGTCTACAACAATGTAACGCGAAAAAGATCATGGGGAAACCAAATGAACCCCCTCAATCCACCTCTAAAGCGGACCTCCACCCCAGGAAGGTAATGTTGTCGATTTGGTGGGATGTCAAAGGAGAAGTCTTTTTTGAGCTCCTCCCAACAAATCAAACGAATAATGCAGGCACAATTAGATAAATTGAAGGCGGCATTGGAAGAAACACGGCCGAGGCTCATCAATCGGGGAGACGTCATCTTTTATCATGACAACGCCTGCCCTCACACTGCCTTGCGGACCCGTCAGAAACTACCAGGGCTTGGGTGAGAAGTTTTACCGCACCCACTCCCCAGACCTCGCCCCGTCCGACTACCACCTATTTCTATCCTATAAACAAAAAAGTTTCAAGATAAATATCTTTTTTATAATTTTCTGTTCACACGTTATGTAAAAATTTACAAATTTGGTGGAACATGGTGTTGACCCACGTTCTGTACGAATTGGAACATTTGAATGATTTTGGTACCATTTGAAAAATTAAAACTCAGGGTTACCTTATTAACTTAGATAAGGATTAAAATAAATTTTTTATTTATTTTACGCCGCACCTAGAAAAAAAATCCCAGACGTTTCGGTCTTATGCGCTTCTCTGCCAATTCGATAGGATCTCCAAATGCTAATCGTTCCAATGGAGTTTTATTCACTCTTTTCTGAGTCGTACATAGAGTTTATTTTCGCAGACCTTCTACACTATAGCGTTTTGATCTCGTGATTCATTTTACGGAATATTTTCCCTCAAATATTTTCCCGATACAGATTCACCCAGGTTTCTGCGCTGTACAGCAGGAAAGGCAGGTCTGATGTCTTGTATAGTTCAAATTTTGTCCATCGAAAGAGGGCTGTGTCATTAGATCGTTTGCTAAGTCCTCACTAGCTTATGCAGACAAGCAATGTTCTTCTTCTAATTTCTAACCTGATAAAAAAACAAATTATGTTGCATCCCAAGGATTTAATTTAAGAGAGCTTCTCACGTTCAGTGACTTGAGTGAGATCGCATTATATTTTGATATTCACTGAATAGGACCTACCGCCTGCCTAACGGCGATTATGAATGACAATTTGCAAACCTTTTATAGGACTTGCCGATTTTCGACTATTTAAAGTGTTTGTCTAAGTTATCGAGATACTGGCAGCTCTAAGGATTCGATTCGATTATCGGCTCGAACCCAAGAACAAATGCACGATAATAATGTGTGGTTATCATGGCTCCCCGGCCAGGTATCATCAATTTTATTGACAACGGAGCCTAGTCAGATAAAATCATACACAAGTGCAAAAATAAGCCAAGGCACATGTGCAGATCGAAAGGAATAGGTAGATCCCTTGTCCGTCGAAACTAATTAATTCTCCTTTACTGCCAAACTGAATTTTTCTAACTCCTTCTCAATGCTTGATGAGGCTGCAGTAACATTTTGTAGTTTCCGGACAATGGTAGCTGTACCATTCAGCGTACGCAACACATAGCTACAGATTTTATTGAAGGCGGTATTACTCGTGTTTATTTTAGCTTTCCTCATAATCCACACATTTGGATCGTCTTTTTTGAATACGGGAAATAATACTTGTAGATTCCAATCATCGGTCATGCATTCGTAGAACCAATTTTTAATATCCCGTGCATTAACATCCCCCTGCTTTCTTGTTCTTATGCCACGATTTTAGGTTGCTGGTTAGTCTATGACATTATAGACTATTAAATGTTCAAATGTACTGCCTTTCCGAACAAATAAATTGTAAAAATATTCCATCCATTTCTGCAGCAAATTACGGGTACCTGTGACCAAATTCCTACCATATGTAAAATCACTACCATAGGTAAAACCTTCTTCTAACGCTTTCCCATTGTCCATATCTTCCATTCAAAATTGCAGTTTTGCGTACCTTTTAAATGATTTAAAACTGGCTGTAGCATTGCCATGCAATAAACAGCACGTCCTATTCTGACGCAATGTGACAGTCGTTATCGGATTTTCATGCCCTAAATGGTCGCTTATATGGGCAAACTCATTTTATAAAGAAATTTTACAGGAAAATTCTTTGAATACTGATTGCTTATAGAGGGAAACAAATATGAAACTCTTTTCCTACAGAAAATGCTTATAATTCCAAAGAGGAATTTGAATAATACAGATCGATTTATGTATTAGTAGTCCGTACATTACCTTTCATGTGGATATACCAGAGTGTGGTAAGTCAGATATTAGAACAAATATTTTTTATAAAATCATTTATTTTAAACACAAAATTCTAATCCACGTTAAGTTTACGGAATGATCCCTCTAAACCGAATAGATTTTCAAAATCTATAGGTTTACCGGGTCTGAGGTGTTCATCGGTACCATATTTGGCATCATCCTGGAAATACGTTTTGTATTCCATAAACTTGTTATAGCGCTCCTCTATTAGTTCATCAATCGTGCCGTTTTCACCACCATATTCCTTGGGCAAGTATTTCTGAGGAACGGCCTGATATAGCTTATCCAAATTTGAACCGTAAAGAACCATCTGTAATCGTATTTATATTTCAATATAATCTTATTACCTAAGATCGAAATCGAACTTTTGCACTCACCCTATTAAGTTGTTTTTCGGACATTATGGGTTTCATAATATTGAACAACGATTCGAATATGGATGGAGCATTAATGACGTGCGAAGACCGAAGTCTCAAGGGCATTGCCTCCTCGGAATAGACGTTCATTTTCTTCATTAACGTTGGTGTTACCTGGAAAAAATGTTGTTTCGAGCAACCTTTCATGTCGATAATATGCACGAAACCATTAACTATGGCATAGTCATCTTCCCACATAGCGATCTCATTAGAAGCCTGGCCTACGCGCATAATGTCTGCAAAGTTAATTTTCTCAGGATCATAGCAACCATTGCGCACCAACAGAATACGAGGACCAGTTTCGTTGAGAGGTGTAGGCAATAGAAGACTAATACTAAAGGGTAATGATAATTAAAAAGAAATGAAAAATATTAGCCGATCCTCTTCAATTTTGGCAGTTCTTTTATACAAAGAAAAGTTGATGAAATGGGAGATAAATCGATTTCGATATTAATTAAATTCCTTTTTGGAATTATTCTGAAGTCCACTTCCGAGATGGTGTTTTCTGTAGGAAAAATGTATCATATTTGCTTTCCTCTACAGGCAGTCAGTGTTCAACGAATTTTCTTGTAAAAATTTCTGTATAGAACTAGTTTGAAGATATTGAAAATGTAAAAGATAAAAAAATGTCAGAGGTCAGATTAAGATTAAAGAAATTGTGTTTTGAACCCGATCCTCAATGATTTTGATAGTTTGACATTAGTATTGTGCAAAAAAAGTTTGTGAAAAAGCAGCGATGTTCTACAATTCTAATGGATATAGAGAAGTAAAAAAGAATTACAAATGTTTATGTTCAGATTATAAATTTATGATGATATAAATTGATGATTTCAATGTCGTCATCTTCGATTTTTCTATATGAAACTATTTGTGCAAAGAAAAGTTTATGAGGAAGAACTGATATTCTTAAAAGGAAATTCGTCATTTATGCATCAATCATGTAATTATTTTGACAGAGTTATTCACAAATAGCTGATTGATATGCTTATCAATGACTTTCTAATCACATTCACCTTTTGGTGGAGATCCACTCTTTTTGAGCTGATGTCTCCGGAATATATGACCAGTTGTCGATTAGCAAATAAAGGTTGATCAATTTGACCTCTAACTTGATAACAAGCTCTGCATGCAATCTCCCACTATTAACCCACTTTCTTGTTTATATATAAGGGAACTGTCTGGCACTATCAATATACAAAAACCTTAATATTTTCCAGTCTGTATTTTTTATCGTTAGTTCTTTAATATGAGCTTTATTCTTAGCATGGAATAATAAAATTTTTAGACTACACGTGTCTCTTTGTAACTTTTGGCGTTACATCTCCTAACTGCTTCAACAACTATATCAGGTGTTTCAGATGGAGACGCTTTATCTCCCTCCCAACCTCTTTAAATCGTTTGCTTACAACGGCACAGTTATCGACTATGGAGTTTCTATGTAACAGCATTCTTCCATCATACTTTTGCTTTAATGTATCATATCAGGAACTCAGGAACTCAGTGAGAATTCCAAGTAAGTAAATAAGTATCCTACTAAGAATTTACTTACTTTACTTTCCGAATTAGATCACCACTATAATAGAATTAGAAACTCCGCAAACAGATCCTCAAGCGTTTCTTTTCCAATACGTCGCACTAAATTTTATCATTATTTTAAAACCTGATCCAGCACTTTTTATGCTGAAACTATTTGGTCCATCCGCACTAAATGACACAAACAATTCAATCGCTCAATATTGATGCGTTGGACAACTTCGATATCTTTATACGAGTATGTATATCGTGTATAGCTCATGATTCATACAATGCCAATGGTCTCTTACAACGATGATGGGTCCATCTATTTTGGGGAATACTTTGTTTCTGCGGTTGAATTTTTGTTTTCCTAAAGAGGGATTTCTCACTTAACCTCTTGTCAATACCTTAGAAATAAAGGGTGGCGCATAAGTAACGTTAACGGCAACTATATTAAATGCGTTCTTGTGCATCATTTGGTTTTAACTCGTGAACCAATTGTATCATATATAGGAAAAGATGTAACATTTGTAAAATGGCATCTTTAACTGCCTAGGCATCTTTAATTGTTGAGAACGTCGCCTGATGGAAGTTTCGGAGTTTTCCTCAATATTTGCTTGCACTCGAGCAATGGTCACTTCATTTTGAACTGCACGAGGTCTTCCAGCACGCGGGAGATCGCAGACAGTCCCTTGTTGCCCAAAACGCTGAACCAATCGGTAAATTGTTGGAGCGCTAGAAGCATTTCGAACATAAAAGAAATTTCGATGTGATCTGAATAATCGAATTTTGACTTTTACTCAAAGTAAAATTGAACAACTTTGGTTCCTTGTTTTGTGCTTTATTCCTTTCTCTAATTTCCAGGCTGACATCATTTTTTTGTTGATGCCAGAGCAAAGGTATATGAAATCAGCCACCTCTCCAAAGTTATGGTAGTCAATCTTCACCCAGCGTCCTAAATGAGTAAACTCTGTATTCATCGAAATAAATTACTTAATTTTGTGTTTGTTTACTTGTAGACTCAATTATACTGACTCCCTATAAATGCTTGAGAAGGCCGCAGTAACATAACACAATTTTCGGCCAATAACGTCTATATCATTGATGTACGCAAATAATGTATGAGTTTTATTGCAGATCACACCAGCCGTGTTTACTGGAGCTTTCCTCATAATCGTCTCCAAAGGTGTGGTAAAGATATCCCGCTATATGCCGATTATATTTGTTTATATTTATAGTCTATTCATAATTCCAACACGCAGCGTAGTGCGCGATCTTAGGAGGGAGCCCTGTTCCATAGCCTTTACTTCCAATCCCTGCGTTTTTCAAACCTTCTATTTCTATTGCATAGCCATGTAAGCGTTGTCGCTTTTGGATTTCGGCTGTTTCCTCTGGGTACCAGAGACAGCAGGATTTGAGCGGTTGTTAGTCTTTGGCTACATCAGATATATTAACTAACTTTTTTTCTGTTTGACTAAGTACTGTTTTTGCCCTGCTCAAACCCGTGCGTACCATAGTTGTATGCAGGTGCCTACTCGAGCGTAAGGGGGCGACCTCAAACTAGCTGACCTAACAAAGAGGACACAAAAAACAATACGTTTCAGCTCGGTAGACTTTTCCAGCGATATTTCATAGATTCAATACCCTGTTTATAGTAAGAACTGTCAAACTCCTTAAAATAACCATCAATCGCAGACTCCACCTCTTCATTATTGGCAAATCTTTTACCAAAGAGTCTTTTTTTTCCAAATTTCTAAGTAGAAAATAGTCTGAAGGAGCTAAATCTGGCGAATAAGGTGCATGATGAAGCAATTCGAACTTTAATGTATTAATTTTGGCCATCTCAATAGTGGATGTGTGAACTGGAGCATTGTGTTGATGAATCTCCATTTCGCCATATGCGGCCTTTTCCCCATAATTTCATCATAATATTCGTCGTGGATGATTTTTCCTTTCTGAAGATAATCAGTAAAAATAATGACGCCATGACCTTGCCCGCAGATGGAACCGTCTTCAACACGATTCCCCCATTCCAGTCCACTGCTTTGACCGTTTCTTTGCCTTAGGTGTCAAGTAGTGGACCCATGTCTCATCCATGGTTATAAATCGACTCAAAAATTCGACTCTATTGCGTTGAAACATCGCCAAACACTCTACTGAAACATCTTCTCATAGCGGTTTTTGTTCTACTAAAAGTAAGCGCGGCATCCATCTTGCGCACAGCTTTCTCATCTTCAATCAGTTCTCATCGGTCAATACACGATGTATAGCATTTTTGAAATACCTATTATTGCAGTTAGCTCGCGCACCAAATAGCTTCAGCCGATGATCATACATTGGATTTTCTTAACCGTGTCTGACGTGGACTCCTCAATTGTTCGACCACTGCGGCGTTCGTCTTAGCAGCTTGTACGGCCTCATTTAAACTCTGATACCCAATATTTTACAGTCGTAAACAAATGAGCGACTACGCCAGAGTATAATCTAGCTCGGGTTTAATATTGATTGGACTGAGACCTTTCAAATGGAATTATTTAATTACATAAGGGCGACCAATTCTTTCCATGTTTACAAATTCACTGAGATCGTTTACTTTTGATGGCTCGAATAAAAATACTAAACAACGAGGCGCCTCGAAACTTAAAATACATGTTTTATAAGTTTGCCACTTTTCAGCAAAACATTTTTTTAAACCTACTGGGACCATCTATACGTGTGGTCTGCTAGTTTTGGACCCGCCCCCGTATGTTACCACTACGAATGGTTCGCACATCCCTGAAACTGGATGCCTGGCTACCATCTATTAGCTTGTGATCAATCTAGTTTCTCATTTTGTGAGGCAGAGATGACCAAGTTGCCTTGTGAATATTTTTGTATTGGAGTCAATTTGCAATTACTATTTCCTTCCTACCGCTTCAAAAGTAATAATTCTATGTCCGTTATCGGAGGTGTTGCAAAGCAAACTAAATTTTCCGACAGTTGGAATGACAGTATCATGCCTTCTTACTTTAGTATTAAAACCTGAACAATTTTAATACCGCGGACAGGGCAGTGGTCATATCCCTTTTTGTGGGCTCGTCGTCTTTTTCTCCGTCTAAGCCTGTGCAGATATCAGTACAAACAAATAATTTTTGATCGTTTACAGAGTTTAACAATGTACTTAAGTCTCCTGTCGAATAAGTACAATTCCATACCAAATTCATGGGTTTCTGCATGGCAGTTATCTCCGTGCTCCCGTCTTATTCATCCTTGCCCACTCTGTGGCTAGTTGTCCACGTTTGGAGAATTTCGTTTCTTTCCTTTCTCTTCCGCTTTTGTTATCAGACCATAACTGGCAGTGGCCGACGAATCAAACCAGTGAGTTTTGCAGTCGATCACATCAGTCGTTGCCCAAAAAATTAATGACTGACACCAGGTATCACTGCGTGGAGAATTTTCAATGGACATGAGATGTACATTGAATCCTCAGTACAAGCAAAATGATCACGCCTTTAAGAATATTCGAAAATATACCAATAAATTTGAATATCTGTAACCACAACGAAATACGCCACCAAGTCTGTTTCTTGACTGACCTATGGACTTTATATTACCAAAATCGGGAGTGCTTAGATAAGATATTATAATTTCTTTCATCAAACATTTCATGCATTCTATTTCCACCTACCCCATTTTCAAGATTTCCTTTATTTTTGCGTCATCCACATCTCTCAAAGAAAATAACTCGGGAAATTTCGATCTCAGCATATAATATTTATCAATTTTCGATTTCGCTTTTTCCAGACTATATTTTGAGCCACGCAAAAATGCCAGCAGAAATTGATCATCTGTGCGCGCTCTCAAATGGGGTTGTTGGTTTATCCATGTCTTCAGTGTCTCTATATCAGCGGTCACCCGTGTGGGATCTTCATGGAGTTCGTCGATTGCTGTCTGTTGTAAGCCCGGTGGTAAAGGACGCACCATTTCTTAAAAAAATAGATTCTTACAATTAAGATGTTAACGAATCGAAAACCTTTCAACTAATGTCTACCAGTCTAATTTGCCTTGTCATTATGGCCATAAAAAGACCCATATCGGAAAAAATATTGGAATATCTACTGATAAGAAATTGTTGAATTTGTTTCAGATAAGATTCTCAAATGTTTATAGGGTTTACGATAATAATAGGTAATAGACAGGGGACAGAGAGTTTTAATTATGCAGAATTATACTAGTGCATAGATATTGAAAACTTTATGGTCGTCTAAGAGTCAAATATAAGTTTGTACAACTATTAAAATCTGAGTGCCAGGTGAATTTCACCATCTCCAGTGGTAAATGATAGATAATAACTACTCATTGAATGGAACTCTAGAGAACTTCTAACAATTAGGGAGTTTGTACGCTCACCACTGAATGAAATCAATTGTTTAAAGGGTTTAAAGTAAAAAATGTAGCGAATATTAGAAACTGAGAGAGAAATCCTCAACCACTATTTGAAACCTGGTGATATCAGATTGAAAAAAATTAAACCTATACCATATACAATCCAAAGTGCTTGTTGCACCGTAGAATTACCATAGAATAACCGCATAAAATATCAGTTCCACTCTAATGTTTATAATGCCAAGAATTTGGTCATACTAGGGGTTATTGCAAATTACCCTAAATTTGCGTGGTGTGTGGTGAACTACATGGTACAGCGTAATGTTACAAATCATAATCATAGTCATATAAAAATAAGAAATGCAGCAATTGCGGTGGAAATTACGCGGCAAACTATAGGGGTTGCCCTTGTTCACATCATCGTCAAACGTTTCAATGCCCAGAGATCAAATATTACCCCAGTACAGCCTCGGAATCTATTAACTACTAATTATCCTCAGTTACCTCAGCCAACTACCAACCAAGTTTCGTAAGCTAACATGTTAAAATCAAATCGCACCTCAGTACAACATGCGCCACCGACAAAAACGCCTAATCCGATCTCGAACCCAAATTATAGTAAACAGACTCCGGCCTTTAACTTAAGTCGTCTTGAATCTACAATTGATACGCTAGTGCAAACGGTAAACAATTTTACGAACTCTATGAGCAACATGGTGCAAGAAATGATAAAAATGCAATCCATGTTACTGCAGACTGTTCTCAGATGGCCATGAACTGCTTAGAAATTGGTTCCCGGAACGCAAACGGCATACGCCAACATAAGGATGAACTTGAGTATTTCCTAAAACATCAACAAATTGATGTAATGTTGATATCTGAGACTCACTTGACGTCGAGAAACTCATTTAAAATGAATGGTTATATATTATACGATACAAAGGACCCCCGAGGTAGAGCATGAGGTGGTTCAGCAATACAGATAAAAGCAGACTAAAACACCATTTATTATATAATTTTTTGTGAAGATTATCTACAGGCAACGAACATCTGTCCTGAACAAGTTCATCGTAACTTAGTGATCTCATCGATTTATTCCCGATTTATGGATGCAAAGGTGACTGATGAATAATTTGAGCGTTTTCCATCGCCCAGAACTAACTGTTCTGTTTATTCAGATATACATTCAAATAAAAATGTGGCTCGTCACTTATTATGATTTTTTCATGAAAATCGGTGTTGTCATGGCCGATCTGTAACATCCTATTGACATATGTACGGCGGCGTAAATGGTCTTGTGGAAGAATATCTTGTGTCAACTGAATCTTCAATGGAAACAAATGCAAATCCTTGTGCAAAATTGTGGCCAAAGTTGTTCTTTGAATACCAAGCTCCTGAGCACGGCTTCCAATTGAGGTTGATGGATTGTTTTGAACATTTTCTTGAGCAGCAGTAATGTTTTCAGCCGATCTTGCAGTACGTTGCGGTCCATGCTTGGCCCTATCAGCTACAGACCCTCTTTCTTCGAAATCATTCACTACGCGATAAATAGTGCGTCTTGTTGGCACGTTGTTTCTCCCAAAAGTTTCACGTAACTTTCTCATCGTCGCAGTAATCGATGATTGATTTTGATAAAATGTTTTTACGATTAAAACACGTTGGTTTACCGAATATTTTTCCATAATAAATTTGCCACGTCTCTACTCCACGACTGCCAAATATGAGCTGTCAAGACTAATGTTTGCCAAAATGGCGGCAAAACAAAGTAATGTACCTTCCCCACGGACACCCTGTATTATAAGTTTTTGCAGCGGAAAAACAAAAAAGAACATACTAAATATTTACTATTCTTACAACGACAGCCGTTTATATGTCGTAATTTCACCGGTCCGTTTGGTGTAAATAAATATAGCTTCCAAAGAAGTGGAAAATATGCTCATGCTATATGAGCGGAAGCTATGAAAATGTTATTCACTTCAATGACTTCCACTTTTTTTGCTGGATATTTAATTATATTCAGTTTAAATTCAGACAACATCGGAACACCACCGATAACAGATTAAATTTAGTTAATTTCACCGGATCGAGCAACAAAGTAGTTGTATATTAGATTGTCAGAAAGATTAAGAGCCCTTGTGAGCCGAACATTGTTCAGATCTAGTCTATACTTGAATTCCATTGTTCCATTGTTCCTATGTTCTTATATTGTTCTTAATAAGCGAATGCATTTTAGGAAAATATCAAAATAATCTTATTTTTGATAGGGGCGGGTTTGACCTTCTATGAGCAGTGCCATAATGGTATGATTTTTCTATTTGCGATGCTTGTGGATCATAAGATCAGGGACGATGTAACGGCTTAGCATCAGACAATATACCGACTAATCTTACTTTTCAATGGAAAATCTAATTTTTGACTACTATTCAACAATCACGCCTACAATTTGAACGGTCGCTTGTAAGTGATTCCTTCCTGCTCCTATTTTTTCTGTTATTTAATGAAGAACGTACTAATTCATGGCTAGGTAAGTGGACGTGTCATTAACGCTCTCTAACACACATAACATACCGACTTTGACCGTTTTTCAGTGAAAACTCGTTTTCTTTACAATTTTTCAATAATCACCGTCACAATTAGCGCGGTCTCTTAAAAACTTTATGAAAGCTTGTGAATAAAAGGTAAACATTTTTAAATTATAGCTAGAAATTATTATATTTCAAGCCATATATTTAGTTCTTGTGTGTGTCATGGACTACGGCTATTTCAACGTCAGGTAACTGAGCGTGCCAAAAAGGCACCCTTTCATACATACAAGTGAGGTCCCATAACAAAAAAGACACAAAAAAGTTGAGAACAATTTTCTTTATTTTTCAACATAATCTCCTTTTAACTCGATACACTTTTTCCAGCTATATTCAATAGCATCTGTACAATGTTTATAGAAAGAACTGTCAAACTTCTTAAAATAGAAATCGAACACAGACTCGACCTCTTCATTGTTGGCAAATCTTTTGCCACCGAGGCATTTTTTCGAGTTTGGAATTGGAGTCCGGGGGAGGCAAATCTGGCGAATAAGATGCGTGATAACGCTATTAGAACTTTAATTCATTATGGCCATCGCAATAGTGGGTGTGTGAACCGCACTATAGTGCGATGGAACGGCACTATCTTTTTCACCAAATGCTTCCTTTTTCCATAATATATTCGTGGTTGATGGTTTTTCCTTTCTGAAAGGTAATCAATAAAAATAATAGCATGCGCATCCCAACAAACAGACGCCATGACCTTGCCTGCAGATGGAACCGTCTTCATCTTCTTTGGACACGATTCCCTCATTCTACTGAAACATCTTCACGACGCTGTTTTTGCTCTATTGAAAGCAAGCGCGTGACTCATCTTTCGCACAGCTTTCCCATCTTCAAATCTTTGGTCAATGTACGACCTATAGCACTTTTTGAAATACCTATCATTACACCTAGCTCATGGAACCGATGCCATTTGTGTGGATTTTCTTAACCGTGTCTAGCGTGGACTTCTCAATTGGTCGACCACTGCAGCGTTCGTCTTGACAGCTCGCACGGCCTCGTTTAAACTCTACTACCCAATATTTTACAGTCGTAAACGGAGGAGCAGACTCCCCCAAAGTAGAATCTAGCTCGGCTTTAATATTAATCGTACTGATCAAATGGAAATATTGAATTGCATAACGGTGATCATTTTTTTCAGGTTTACAAATTCACTGGCTCAAATAAAAATACTAAACAACGTGGCACGTTGAAACTTAAAGCATATGTTTTATAAGGTGGCCACTTTTCACCAAAATAATTTTTCTAATCTACTTGCGCCATCTATCCGTCAAGTAGGCTAGGTTGGAGATCGTCCTCGTATTACGTGGAAATTTTTGCTCAAGAGTCGAATTTCTGAGCTGCTTGGGAAATTCTACAAAAATTTCGATTACCCCCAGGTAAATAAGGGTCAGAATTAGAATTTCCCTCTTTCTCGCGAATGGGAAACGACTACAGAGGATTGTATTGCTTGGGGAGGTTTTATAACATCACAAACTTCATAAGGAAGTGTGAAAGATCACCACCGGAGTGCTGTCATGTGCGCGGTTATGCGTACGCTGAAGAATGTCGCGTACTATTTGAGGAAAAAGATGCTGCAACTAATTGAAATCTTCCCGTGAGAGGAGGCTGTAAGGCGTAGAAAATAAATACACTCCAACTTTTTAGGTGAAAGCAATGGCAGTGGAAAAAGCGTCAGAGTGAGGATACAGAAAGATACAGGGATATTGCTAAAACCCAACAATTCTAACAGAAGATCAGAAGCAAAAAGCATGGAATAGGAGAGCGACGTAAATAAAAAATATGCTGAGCTTGCTGCAATTATGGAGTTAAATCACGCTGATGAACCAAAACGCTCCAGCAGAAATAGGCTTCCAGCACGAATAGACTTGGCAGAAAAAACCTAAGCGTTTTGATTATTTTCTACGTGCGGCGTATAATAGATAAAAATGTACATATAGGATGATTTTTTAAGATTTAAGTTGGTTGGTAATGGCGTCCAAACATCATCTGCCAAAAAGTGTGCAGTATACTCTGCCATGATATCGAACCATGATTCGCGATTTTTTTCCCCCAATTGGCTGAGTTGAACTTGGTTGACATGTGGTTTAATCAGGACGGTACAACATGCCACACTGCTCGTGAAACAATGGATATGTTGAAGGATGAATTTGGTGAGCAGCTTATCTTTCGATTTGGCCCCGTGAGTTGGCCCCCAAGATCGTGCGATTTAACGCCTCTTGATTATTTCTTGTGGGGTTATGTCAAATCGTTAGTCTATAGGTATGTGGACAAGCTGGACACTATTGAACCCTTACAGGACAACATAACACGCGTTATTCGTGGAATACAGGCCGAAATACTCGAAAAAGTGACGAAAAATTGGACCATTTTGAAACGGAGCCGCGGACACTATTACAATACATTAAATTATCTTTAAAAATTAAATGGCAAAGACCAATTTATCGATTCCAATAAAAAACATAAATATATGATGCAAATTTGAGTGTTTTATACGATTTTTAAAAAAACTACGATTATAAAATCACCCTTTACTAGTCGCCACCTATATGTATAAGTAGGTCTTACCTTCTTAAATCCGGAGTAAAATTTGTGAAGCAATATTTCAGAGCGTAGAAGGTTGCACCCTAACACGGCTGTTTAATTGATATACGACAATAAAGACAGAAACAATGGAATAACTGTTTTCTAAGTAATAACGTTAAACGATGATGCATCGGAAAGTGATAAAGATTTTTATCATTAGCGATATGTGTACTATGGTGAAGGTAGAAGTTCTTACCCCCTTTCCCCATAAAGGTTGCCAACTCATGGAATATATCCCCATGTATATTGGGATCTTTATTTGCGTTGCACTTAGAAAAAACCCTTTCATTCTCTGACCAAATGACAGGGAGTGCTAGTATTGCAAATATTTGTTCAGTTTTTTTAGAGTGTAGCATAAATTGACTAATGCTGACTACACCTCACAGCAGAGTAACGTGGTCATTTTATAGAGCTGATAGCGATAACCATCAACTTAAAAGCAACCGAGTTCACGTGTAAATCGGACACTTTTGAAATGATTCGAGTTGGCACTGTCTTTCTGTGGTCCATCTGCTTTCCTTAAAATATTTAAATCTCGTCGATTTTGTTAAAACAAATGTATACGAACTTTTTATTCCGACAGACACGCTGACAATCAACGCACATTGGGATAATATGGAGGAAATCGGGAACATTTAGTGTCTAACTAATCAGCTCTATTAAAATAAATACTTAAATTAATATAATTTTCATGTGATCTCCTTGAGAAAGAAAATTTCGCTCAGTTAAAATTTAATTACTCGATTTATTGGGACAAAATATTTAACTTCTAAGATGTACGGCAGATAAATCTAGCTGATTTAACCCTATTTTTCAAAAATGTTTGGAACTACAACTAACTTGGGTTATGCTTGTTAGGTTAAACTCCCGCACTAAAACACGATTTTTTTCTGTAGTGTTCTTTTTTTAACAAGATTTTATTTTAAAAACAACTTTGTCATGCATGTGAGAAACGTTGGTCTCCTTTAAAAATGTGGGCAAAATTGATGAAGGACAACTGTGGCTAACGTGTTACTTTATTGTATGTGATTAATAATGGGTTATCCATTTTTCGGGTTTAAAAGTAAAGTTAAGTAAAACACACATAAAGCTATGATTTCGATGAAACTTATATTTCATTATAAAGCTTAAATGACCGCCTCTGGATTGGTTGCAACAGTGGATCATTTTGAGGTAGTTTCCGACTACTTTTCGCGCATTTCGGGCGGTATCTCGGCGATAACTTGACGAATGTTGGTTTTCAAATAATCTAAAGTTTGGGGATTATCCGCGTAAACACGGTCTTTGACGTAGACCCACAAAGATATATCTAGCGGTGTCAAATCACATAATCTTGGTGGCCAATTGACGACGCCGAGACGTGAAGTTACACTTTCTAGAAACTTCTCATGCAATAAAGCCTAAATTTTCGAATAACCGATATTTTCACAAGTGCATACATTGACATGATGCACAGGCCTAACTGCATCTTTAGCGCTTCCACTCTCTTCAAATTTCTTTATAATCTTGCCTATTCCTAGCACAATAGGCCGATTATGATAACCATAATCACTTCGTAATATCCGAAAAGTGTCCAAGTTTGAATCACCACTTTTGTAGTGAGTTTTAAATTCTTCCATATTCGTCCATATTCGTAAATGACAAACCTTTCTCTAAATAAATAACATTTCAGATGATAGGTGTTTAACAGCTGAGAACCTTATCAGACCAGTTTTTTTTTTTTGAAACCTCTAAATGGATAACCTGTTATATTTGTATATCCGTAACAAATCATTGAACATGGGTTCACGTAGCATCTCAGCATACTCGTATAGAGATTGATGAGAACGTTTGTTGAATGACATTTTGATGACGGGTGTCTCCTTAAAGGTAACACTTTTTGTATAGAAAACTAGCTTTTGATACTGACATCTGTATTGGAAACCATTTTTCATATAGAAGACACTTTTCGTATAGAAAAGAAGATATTTTGGAGAAAATCATTTTGGAAGAATTTTTCGTACAATTGTCGTGCAACACCTCTTTCATAAGGGTTATTGCCTTAGAAGATTCTTTTCATTCAGAAAATAACCTTGTGTAGAAAACTGCCGCGAAAGATACTACTCATAAAGTAAATTGTCATGCAAAAGCCTTTTCATGTAAAAATTTTTGTTGGAAGTTTTATACAAGAAATTGTCTTTGGAAACAGTTCTGAAACGCAGTATTATCTCAAGAAACGTTCAAAAGAAACTTTTCTTGTAAGACGCATAGAAAAAAGTATCTTTTTTATATGCTTAATATAGAAATTTTCATATAGGAAATTGCTTGGAAAGGTATTTTTTTATATAGAAATTTGTGTTGAAAGCAGATTCATATTAAAAATTGTCTTGAAAGAGGTTTTTCATGTAGAAAATTGTCAAGAAAATACTATTCGCATGGAAAATTGTCGTAAAGACAGTTTTCATGTAGAAAACTTCGTGAAGAAACTTTTCTTATAGAAAATTGCCGTGAACGCATTTCATAGAGGAAAAAGTCGTAAAGTAATTTTTCATGTAAAAAATTTTCGTGAAGAAACTTTTCATATAGAAATTTTCCGTGAAGCCATTTTCATGTAGAAAATTGTCGCAAAAAATCTTTTCATATAGAAAGTTGCCATGAACACATTTTATATAGCAAATTAATGTGAACACATTTCATATAGCAAATTATCATGGAGACATTTTTTGCATAAAAAATTGTCGTAGAAACACTTTTCATATAGAAAATTGACGTGAAGACATTTTTCATATAGAAAAATGTCGTGGAGACATTTTTCATATAGAAAATTGTCGTGGAGATATTTTCCATACTGAAAATTGCTGTGGAGACATTTTTCACATAGAAAATTGCTGTGGAGACATTTTTCATATAGAAAATTGTCGTGGAGACATTTTTCACATAGAAAATTG
>JAHXMU010000069.1:1364538-1393309 GCA_019455685.1 Philornis downsi
ATCAATTGCTCTTTTCAGAGGTATATAAAAATGGCATAAATACATTTCTGCAGTTTTTGCGAAATATCTAAGAAAATTATTTACAAATGTTCGAACCATTATCGAAATATATTTGAAATGCATTCGAAATATATTTGAAAAGTATTTGCAATACTGTTAATGTATGTTTGATATATATTTGAAAACATTTTAGAAATACTTTATAAATGTTTTATAATATATTCAAATTATTATAAACATGTACTTGAAATATATGTATAAAATATTCATGATATTTTTTTGAAATACGTTCGAAATTACACAAAATATATTAAAAATATACCTGAAATATATTCGAAATATATATCATATATCTTTGATATATACAAAATTCAAAGTTTATTAATTTCGTAATAGATTCAAGTATTTTCTAAATTATTTCGAATCTCGCTATGGGATTTAACATATTTTTGATGTGTATTTAAAGTAAATTTTTAAATACGAAGTTGAAAATACAGAAAATCATATAAAGTATGTTTCCAATATATTCGAAATACTCTAAAAAAAATTCTTAGAATACTTTCGAAATATAATCAAAATATTTGTAAAATGTTCGTAATATTTCCGTCAAGAGTTATACGAATTATACGAATTTTAATATGCTCGATATATAACCGATTTATATTGGAAATATTTTCGCAACGTATTAGAAATATTATTAGTATTAGAAATATATTCAGAAAATCGATTCCATATTGTATGCTCTGGAATACCTACCGATAGTTTTTCCAACATTTTCAATATAACATAAAAAAATTTCTAGCATACATTAAGCATCCAACAGTTTTCGAATCTTTTTCAATAATTATCAAAATGTATAACTATCAAAAAATTATTTAAACCATCAAAAACTATTTTTGAACTATTTTCGAAATGTATATGTAGTATTAGTATATGTAGTGTATTCACAATACATACTACTTAGATAACCATTTCATCGAGTCGATTCTCCATTCCTAACGCCATAGCGCATCCTGAGAATATTCTCCAATTCATGGCTCCAAGATTTGTTAAGATCTAAAAAGCCTGGTCCTTGAACCTGAGTTTTAGTCGCCCCTTCTCGGCCGCCTCTCGAGTTCATTGCCGAAAACTTTTCGTGCTGCACGATTTTCATTCATCCGCACAAGCTCACCGAGCCAACGCAATTGCTGCATTCGATGCTCTAGATCATTATCTATTATAGACGCTCATCCCACACAGCTCATGATTCAAATGATGAGTATAATCTCTGTTAAGATATCAAGTCCATATATTTTAAAACCTATTTTCCCATGCCATTAAACGTTTTACTTTGCCCGTAGCAACAAGCAACCAATTTGCAAGCAATGTCCTTTTCTAATCTCCAGGCTAACATGATTCGAGCCAGATAAATCATTCTTTACTCCAAAGTTATAGTTGTTCCAAATCATCACTCCGTGTCTGTCTTATCTTCTCCTCAGAGAACGTATTATAATTTACTGCACCTTTACTATTTATGCAGCTTCCTTCTCCCCTGACACTATGCCATATTTTGCTTTGCCTCTGCTTTATCTGAGTACGATTTTTACCTCCCAAGTACAGCTTGTGCGGCAGTTGATATCAAAAGGGAAATGTGTTGCTATTGAGCGCCAGAAGCGTCGGTATTAGTGGGATTATGCTATGGTGTTTGGGAGACTTTGTTGGAGTATGTCGGATGTCTGTGTGTACGCACGTTCTTAGCTTAGATTGCCGCTAGAACTAGTAGATTATCGATCACATGCCGCAACATACAATTTTTAAAATTTTAAATATACTCAAAGTACTCAAAACATAATATTTAAAATTTTAAAGTTATTTAATATGTATATATTCAAGTCGACTTTTCTACACAAGAATTTTTTTTAACCCCAATTTAGAAACATTAAAAAAAAGTCGCTATATTTTTATATAATCTGTTTTTTTTTTAGCTGTCTGCTACGTCTGCCTAAACCATTAAGTGAGGATGGTCCCCGCATTCACATTTCCCGCTATGGCCTCTACGACACCGACAAATATGGTTTAGCCGACATTGTAAAGGTCAGCACAATGTTGGGCGACATACAAGTTCGTGAGGATGACCACGCCATGGTGTCGGGCTTTGTGGAAGTTATCGATCTCAAAGGCGTGAGCGCCGGTCACATCTTCCAATTTGACGCGGTACTCATCAAGAAGTTAGCTGTCTTGGGCGATAAAGCCTGGCCCTACAGACCCAAAGGTTTTCACTTCGTTAATGCTCCTTCCGGTACAGAGAAATTATTAGCCATTGCCAAGAGTTTAATGAGTGAAAAGATAAAACAAAGAGTAAGCACTTTGTACTGATTCATCGCCAGTGACTTATTACCAATTTACCCTTTTGCTTGTTGTTCCAGTTCCACATTCACTCCAAATATGAGTCTTTATATGATTATATACCACAAGAATGCCTGCCAGCCGAGTACGGCGGCAGTAATGGCACCGTTCAAGATGTTCTGGATACATGGGAACAGAAACTGCTGGAATACAAACCTTATTTCGAAGAGGAGGCCCAATACTGTACAATTGAAAAACTAAGACCTGGCAGACCACTCAACGTGGAAACTTTTTTCGGCATGGAGGGCTCGTTTAGAAAATTGGACATCGACTAATTTAACTTTAAGAAAGACATATGAATTTATTAGCTCAATTTGTGGTGTTTAAAACCAAAGAAAACATCAATCTGTTTTTATAAATCTTGTAATATACGAATGATTATAAATACTATAATTGCCGAAGAGCCAATTACTTGGCGAGGCCAGACTTTTTGTAGATAAATTTATGTGCTTCATCATAGTAAGGATTGGATGCCTCACGGACTCTAGACAACCATGACGAGACTTTAGGGAATTTTT
The DNA here is from genome assembly GCA_019455685.1 of Philornis downsi. NCBI lineage: Eukaryota > Metazoa > Arthropoda > Insecta > Diptera > Muscidae > Philornis > Philornis downsi. The sequence continues at coordinate 1,367,442 of JAHXMU010000069.1, forward strand.
CGGCAACATCGTATTTGCAAAGTTCTGGAAGAAAAGAAGATGGGATTAGTAATCTATTGAGATGATGCGGCTGTTGCAATAACACTTACTGGTTTGTTCAATTTCACAAGCTCCGAAAAGATCTGCCACAGATAATTTGCTGCCTGCCAAAAAATCATCATTTTTCAGCCAAATCTTCTCCACGAGTTTAAGATTGGTTTCCATTTCGTTTTGTATTTTAGCAATTCTTTGCTCGGAAGGCATTTCAGCCAAACCATTGATGGGCAATAACCACAAGTACATGAAATAAGAACCGCATCCGAAACGTAAAGTCATATGCTGCCATTCTAGGAACTCATCAACTTTGGCACGTTGTTTAATATCCTTGGGATAGAGTTGTTCGCTAAATTGTCCTTTGTCGGCCAAGTACCTGAAATGGCGACGACAAACACAATTAGGATAATGTGAAGTAAATCCATTTTAAGATCTGTTCTTGTTATTTTCCTTTATATGCAATACTCAAATGTGTAGTTAATTATGCACATTTAGTAAAATACAGGGCACAATTGCTCTAGATCAAGAACTTCTCTAAGAACTTTTTAAAAGTATTTAAGAGGGCCTAGCTAGATCCACTAAAAGCGAGTTCCTTTAAAATTCCTTTCCCTTATAGTACTTACAAGCGGTTCTTGCCGCTTAGGTATGTCCTTTTCCTTGGGACTCAAACCCCATTCAAAATTTGTTTACTTCTTTTGATGGTTGGTTTCATTGCGCCTTTGCTCCCCCTATCAAATGAACTTTCATCAGGCGACAAATGAACATTATCTACTTGCCTCAATATAGCCACCGATTCCGACAAATGGAAATCATCATCTATTATACATGGCACTTTTTGGAAACGATTAATTTTTCTGTATTCCTCGGAACGCTGTTCCGCTAATAACCAAAATAAAAGAAAAAAAAGGAAGATCTCACATCAGACTACCGGTCAAAGTTCATTTGCAGACAAAACACATACATATCTAGGTGACCACTCACATTTTCTTAGGGCTACCGGACACTCTTCGAAGGGAGTTTTGCCCATTTTAAAGGCGATCCACAATGCCCGTGAAGGCTGGGACATCAAATCGTAATAATACTTAACTTTGGACATGTTTCCAATACCGTTCCATAAACCAAAATAAAATGTATTGTGTCACAATATCGCTGGATTCTTGTTTATGATAGCCAAATCATAAACAAGAGAGCAAAAGCTCTCTTTTGCTCTCTGTCCAAAGTTCAAACAAAACATTTTCTCTTGGTTTGACTTGTTTGATCGTTAGGCCCAATGCTTTAGGAAGCTAGCCAAACATGTATGGTAAATGCAAGATCCAGAAAAAAAATGCTAAATAAAAACTACTAATATGAAACGCAAAATATTCTGGAGCAAATATTTCAGTTTGGACTATACAAACAAACCCCAAAACAAAGCAATTTGAATACAATTAATTTCTTATATTCTATTTTATTATTATATTCTATTATATATTCTTTTTTTATTTTATTCGTTTTGACAAAATCTGCCACTTCGCCAAAATACTCCTTAAAACTAAAAGCCAACATCAATTTCAATAATTCATCAGTGAGAAATTGGCAATGCTGTCAGCTGTTAAATCTGAAGTGTTTGTTATTTATAGTTAAAAATAGTTACAACTAACTTCAAGAGCGGTGATTCATATTTATTCGTTATAATCGACCTACTATGGAAGGAATTGGCAAGATTATAAAGAAATTTGAAAAAAAACTGGAAAGATTACAGATGTTTTCAGGCCTGTGCATCATCGCAATGTACGCACTGTTGAAAAAATCGCTTCTGAAAGTGTATCTGATAATCCCAATTTCAATTCTGAACGCAATGGCCGTATGATAAGCGACACTTTTTGACCTGCAATTGAATGTTATGAACTGGACGATATGTGGTTACAACAAGACGAAGCCACGAGCCACACAACACGACCGATGAGAAGTTTCCAGAAAGCGTAATTTCACGTCTCGGCTACGTTAATTGGCCGATAGGCTATTTTTTGTGTGTTCGAAAACCGTATTCACGCGGATAATCTCCAAACGTTCGTCAAGTTATCGCCGAGATACCACCCAAAATGTGCGAGTGACAAAAAGTGCTCGAAAACTACCACAAAAGAATCCAATGCTGCAACTAATCCAGAGGCGGCCATTTGAATGGCATTGTATTTCGTACATAGTGGCAAGGACCAAGCATTTTAAGGAAATAAAAGTTTCATTGAAATTATAGATTTATGTGTGTTTTATTTAACTGTACTTTTGAAACGGAAGGGCCCCTTATCTGACGATAAGTCAATAAGCTCGCAAGTGCTGTAATTGAGGCAAGTTGGTCCGCTACAGTTTATTAGTTGATCAAAACCAATACGGGATGGTATAAGAGAGAGGCAAGAAGGAACAACTCGATTTTATATACATTTGTAAGGGACCACCCAGTTTTAGGTGTGGGTACTAAATAATATTAAAAAAAATTAGATTTTCACTGAAAACGTAAGACTGGTTGATATATTACGATTGGAAATAAACTTATATGACCAGCTTTGTACCCGTCCACTTATTCAATAGTAGAATAGTACGAAGTACGCTTTGTAGAAAGACACCTGATGACGTTACATGTCAATGGAATTTAAAATTATATTATTTTACGTCTTTGTTTCAGATTTGTGAACTTCAGCCTTTGTCAATTTCAACCATGGAAAAATTAACGATTAATCAAACGTGTTAAAAACATTTGAATTGACCTACTAGAGATACAATCGGGAAAGATGCTAAACTATTTAACTAAACTATATATATATACCAAATCGGTCAGTGACAAGTCAACATCTCTTGAAAGAGATATATCAATTAACCTCCCTCGGAGGGAGACGAGGCAATAAGGCGCAACTATAAAGAGATGTTATCAAAAATTCTTAAAAAAATGTGTTATTTATTGCGCTTGTATTCATAAATAGATGGTAGAAAGTTTACTTCTACATATACCGAACATAATAAAATCCACATAATTTACAGAGAGTGAAAATAAAGTTTCCGGTTTTCAGTGTCTTCGAAGTATATGAGAAAATAATAAAGTTTACGCAGATTTTCTGACGAAGAGTCTGAAATACTCGTACAGTTTCATTTTGTAAAACTTTGATATTTCGTTGAATGCTGACTAATTTTTTTTTTTTTTCGTAATCTGCGTATACGAGTAAAAGGCTACAACAAAAAATCTTCAAACTTTTACCAAAGAGCAAAAAGTAGTATTTAATAGGACTTTGTTGTGAAATATGATATAAGTATGAATGTATATAACTTGAATGCTTTTCCCAGTTGCAAGTACAAAATGGTGAACGTGAGAAAAATTTGTGGCAGCGAATACATCGCACCCTAAATACAAAAGGGGCACAACTCAAAATTCTCTATTATTCAGTAGAGGCAAAAAACCGTGATCGTGCAAAAGCAACACACTTGACATAAAAATAGACATAACGGCATTTTCCCAGTTAAAGAAGATAGTGATGAGACGCAAATTTTTATAGTAGTTAGAGATGTGTAATGTGAATCAGTTTATGGGAAAAAGTAGATTTTGACAAATTTTGAGTTGTACCCCTTTTGTATTTAGGGTGCGATATGTTATATGTATATATGTTCAACCTGCCATCTTTATTCCGCTTACGCAAATGGAATTGAAAATGTTATACCCTCGTGATCCAGATCATACATCGTTATAGGGCTAAACAGTTGGGATTTGTGGATTTTCGGATGATAATGATGGTTATCTCACGTTTGGTGTGGGTAAATATTGGAAAACGGCAATAACTAAATAGAAAGAGATTGCTTAAAATGGTTATAATCTATTGGTAACCAATATATTTTGGCGTAATATTAACAGGCCAGCGAATTCCTAATAAACATTTCGTTACGCTAAAATGTAATCTGGCAACTATGGCCCCTTAATTAAAGCAAATACTGTGATAGGTATCTCTCTCACTCACTCTCAACTTACAGTTTCGCCGGCATCAGCAAAATTTCGTAAACATTCGCATGAGCTTTTGCTGAAATAATGCAAAAATAAAGTGGTAAATAAACGGGTAAAGCTCTTAACAGAGTGTTAATTTTACTCTCATTGGAAATTCTGGTACGTCATCGAGCTTTTCGATATGAAATCGTTTGTTTATTGATTTGTCAAAAAAGCGGCAGACAATAAGCGGTTCCTGTTCATATTATTAATAACCGTAGACGTCAGGGAGAACTCGCTATAACACATAATATTTTATCGTAATTTGTCTATAATAAACATTATCACAATGTTCATAAATAACCAACAAACATCAAAGTAATATGAAACCATTTAATCTATAGCTAATTTCCGAAAAGAACCACTGGCACTACCACCAATCGCTTCGATATTACCATCTGCTTTGCGCGATTTTTCATCTACACCATATTGATCGTCCTCATCGAAATACGATTTGTAACTTAGCAGAAGTTTTTCGTAATTTTCTTCAGCTTCCGGCAGGGAGCCGTTAGTGCCCCCGTATTCCGTGGGCAGATAATCTTTGCCAATTGCCTGCTGTAATGACTCCACCGTAGGATGAATATTTAACTGCAAAGTACAAAGAATATTATTGTTCATGCCATTGCTCTCCCTTACCCGCCCACATATTTTGAATATTCTTACCAGCTCCTTTTGTTTCATCACATTTCGTACTAAGCCCAATATTAGTTGAGCCTCTTTGGAAGCATTAACTATATGCGTTCCCTGTAGATTTGTGGGTATTCCAAATTCCAATAGAGATGCCATTTGTCGGAAGAGCGTTGGATCAAATTGTTTCAGAAAGCCGAAGGGAATCTTTGAGAAGTCGATAATTTCTATAACACCACTAATATTCCAGTTGTCGTCCGTATTTATTTCGATTTCGCACCGCATCACATGGAAACGGAAGACGTCCTGAACCGTGTGAATGGCCGGATTTATATTGCCCATGCGCATGAAATGTATGCGTGGACCACCCGGACCTGAGGGTTTAGGAAGAGTATAAAAGATACTGAAAAGATATTTAAAGTTTTGAAACATCGAAGAGCACTTAGAAAATTGCTTTCATGTAGAAAAGGATTGTAATGCAGAACGCATATAGAAAATATACACCTTAAAACGTATCTTTCACATAGAAAACTTTATTCGCAGACATTTTTCATGCGTCTGCTTACACACCTCAAAATATGTGACCGAAGTATTTTTTCACACCTAAAAAAAGAGTCGTAAACTCCTTTTACCTCCAGCACACTCTTCATATATGGAAAAGTGACTGCACTTTTCATACATATAATATACAGAATACTTTCTTGGGTAATAGCGTGCTCTAAAACGTGTCTAAATATGCTTAAACTGTAGAGCGCCACCTTGCTTCATTTCCAGATAAATATTACTTGCAACCAGAAGCGATTTTTTCAACTTAAATAAGCTTAGAACACCGAGTGGTAACTTTGGTGCTAATTCGGATGGTTTCTTCTGTGCCACAATAGACATTATATTTCTGCTTCCTTGAGATGTGTAACTTTCCGTGACTTGATAAGAGTATTTGCAGCTGTCTTCTTCACAAAGGACAAAATCAACGGGAAAGATGACGACATTCACAAAAATAAAAACATATTCCAGTTGTGTGATGATTTTTGTGTGGCCAAAAACCGTCTGTCTTTTGTATATAAAAGCTGCATAGGAGAAAAATATTACTCCATGAAAAAAGTCTATGAAGATGACAGTACCCATACTGCTTTTCAAAACAATTTCTCTAAGCACAGAGTATATAAAGATAATTTCCCATCTTAAAAATAAGCTTGAAGCCATTTTTCTGTATGAAAAGATGCTACCAAATTGTCTACGAACAAACATGCTTTTCCAAATCAAAAGAGAAAAACACTTCAGGAGAAATCTTCATTGACATAGTTGTCTGTCCTTCATCACGGTCTCCTTACAAAATCCCTTCACTCACCCAGATTTCGCAATATCCAAAATCTTTTCATCTATTCTGCGGGATTTTAACAAATCTTTGGACGATGATTTATATGTATAGAAATAATCAATTCGTTTTTTGGCAGCCTCTAAACTATATTTACAATAACGCAAGAAGGCAATCAAGAACTGATCATCAGTACGAGCCCTCAGGTGAGGTTCCTTTTCAATCCATGAGCGAAAAGCTTCCAAATCTTCAGGTATGCGGGATTGTACTTCATTAAGTTTGGTGCGGGCAACTTCTTCCAGTTCTGGATTTAAAGGTCTTAACTGGGCCATTTCAAGGGGGACGGAGGCGCAGTTGAAGTTTTTGCACTTAAGAAAACCAAATCAAAACTGATACCATTTAAACGGCTTTTGGATAGACGAAGCGTTGAAAAATTTGGAAATCTTTATCTCAGTGAGGAAAGTAGATATTTTAATTGATAAGATATAATTGTTGTGCGATTAAATATCGGGTATCGAAATGACGGTAACGAAATGCAAAACGTATATCTTTATCGTTTATGGAGTACCCTATGCTATCAGGTGATGGTCAGCGGTATTATATGTTTTGTGGTGATGTTTGCAACACCAGGCTGTATGGGACTAGGAAATCATCTAAATACTGGTATATTCCTGTTGAGGAGAGAAATGGAGAGTTGAGTTAGCAAACGGCTCATCACACATTTCCGTTTTAGTTTTTTTTTTTTTTACCAGGTCTGTTTAATATATGTCATGTGAACGATTAATTCTCATAAATTTTAAAGACAAACCTGAAGGCTTTTGAAAATAGTGAATTGTTACTCATTCTTAACTTTATGCTCTAATAACTAATATTAAAATTAACAGGGAGCTGATAACCACCCAGAAAATTAAGATTAATCGCATCAGTCGGTATGTAATGAAGGTTCCAAGATTAATGTATCATTGGCTTTTAAGTCATGTTAGATTCAAAGTCTGCGAAATCTATTCGTTTTGTGCTCAGCCCTAAAACACTATATCGGTCAGTTTTTTATTTCCACTGTGTAAAGTATTTCAAAGTCAATTTGATTTTTGACCAGGTCTGTTTGATATACATATATAATGTGAAAGATTAATTCTTATCAATTTTAAAGACGATCCTGAAGGTTTTTGAAAATAGTGACTAACAAGATAATTTTATGCTCCAATAACTAATATTACAATTAACAGGGGGCTGATAACCATCCAGAAAATTAAGATTAATCGCATCTGTCGGTATGTAATGGAGGTTCAAAGATTTATGTATCATTGGCTTTTAAACCATGTTAGAAATCTATTCATTTTGTGCTCAGACTTAAAATACTACATCAACCAGTTTTTTATTTCTACTGTGTGAGGTATTTCAAAGTCGATTCCAACCATCAGCATAATATAACGCTTATTCAATTACACAGCTGTGCCATTTTGCGCATGCCATTACATTCCGCGAAATAAACCCTCGTAATTTATGTAGCTCATAAAGGTCTATAAAATGTGTTCCATGGTTGTTAACATGACAGGACCAATTTGTGTTAGGTGAAGCTTGTTTGTCATTTTCGCAAAAAGCTAAACTCTTTGATAACGATGTTGTATATTGATTGTTTTACATGGCTATATGAGTGTGATTAAATGTATAAACATTACAGTGCGAACATTTTATTCGAACGAAGAGATAATTCCCATATGTGTCGTAATTTCATCTGTATATTTCGTAAATGCAGAAAATGGCAAATTTCTGATAATGAAAATGTCCCATTGGAAAGAGGAAAACATTTTCTTGGATTAACAAAAGTATAGAAGCATAGAAAATATCGGAGAAAGAAGGAAGCATTTTCTTGGATTAACCAAATTTTACTTGTGAATAATATTTAAATATATTTTGTCATTTTTTAATAGGATTGCAAATAAAGGATTTTTGATAATAGAAGCAATATCTTAATTCCTTTCCTAATTTCCTAATTTTTCTTTTCCCGTTTGTGTCATTCCAACAAAAATAGTATAAAGTGAACGTATAAGGGACACCGCAGACAATTTTTTTTTAAATACGAAAAAAATTGCTAAACATATTATTAGGAATTATCTCCATATCAGGACATAGTAGCTACAAAATATGCAAAAATGTGGCCAATCGAGGCCACGTAATCATGATAAATATACAATTTTTGTTGTGAGTAGGTTTATATTTTATTTAACAGCCATATTTGTATTTCAGTATTTACATGCAAAAGAATAATAGAAACAAATCTACAAACTGGGTTAAAGTAAAACTTGTACTTTTAAGTTATCTTATTTATTGTACCCAATGAGTGCTTTATATATTTTATATTTAACTTTTATTACATGTTTTTTTAACTTATTATATTGAGCACATTCAATCTAATAGATAAATTGTTGCATATTGTAATTTACTTATAATTGGCCGGAAGGCTTTAAACTACAAGCCAGAAATAAATAAAAAAAAAAAATTGCAGTTGGATTGACTTTTCTGTGGGCCCTTTTGTGCCCTACTTTGTTCGCACTTTATCATTCTTTTACGGCTGTTCAAACGAAAACTACTCAGGACGAATCTAATAATTTTGAGGCACTTTAGATTTCGTTTTGGAGGACTACAGAATACAAAAAGAAGAATTTTGACGAGCATTTATATGTCGGTGCTTGAATTAAAGGCGCTGTTGAACACATCACATATTTGCAGCTTTCTTTTTTAAAATCTGGAAAATTTAAAAAAAAATCTTTCATTTCAGACCTTTAAATTTTGAATTAAAAACAAAAGAAAGAAATGTGTTTAGAAAAAGAAATGTGTTTAGAAAAACACATTTCTGAAAAGAAATCTTTCAAAAATGGAATTTACGAAAAAACGGCAAATATCGCGCATTTTTAAATAACTTTTTTTTGCAAAATCACATTACGCTGCATATGAAGAAGATGGTGTATCATCTAATAATTTTTTATAAACATGCTGATTCTTTCTTTTTAAAAAATCAAATCACATTGCATATGAAGGAAATATATCGCAGAAGAATTTTGTTTATAACTAAATATAATTTTGTAGGTTTCCATTACACGATGTGGACCAACGTTGATACCTGAAAATAACATATTTGAATTCATCCTGAGAAGACCTTCCTTTTGAATACTTACACTAATCTAAAAAGTTGGGTCCGAACGCTTAATTTTACGCTCTCCGAGCCGAAGATAAAGAAAATGGCATCCAATTCTTTATTTTGGACGCTCATATGATGCAATCAATGCGAAACTTTTGTTAGCGAAAACTTTTCCTTTAGACAATGTTCCAAAAAAGTTTTCGTTCGACAAAACGATGTCAGACGAGAACTTCAACATCTGACAACGTTTGGAACATTTCCCCGACCTAAGAGTTTTTACCCGATATGAACATATCTAGCAGTTAAGGAGCGCATAAGGTCTGACAGCGAAAAATGTACTTAATCGAGCAGAAAGAGCGCTGAACGTTTGTTGATACACAATGGCTATATCTGATAATCCAATTTGTCAAAAATTATTTGAAACCATTGCTATGAAATTAATACGTCTCTGCGGTATAATATTGGCTGAAGGAAATTTTCAGACAAAGACAAAGATAGACAAAGATCTCACTTAGCCACAATGAGTCATACGATTTTTTAAGTAGGATAATAATCTTCAGTGCGCTCTTTTTAATATACTAATGGAGGAGATAATAAGAAACGCAGCAGTGTATTGGACGAACATTTTCTTTATCAAAAGTCACAAGCCACTTCTGTGTACGTCAGTGATGCAAACATCATAGATCGAAAGCGGGCATGTTACTGCAGCCTTCTCAAGCAATGAAAGGAAGTCAGCAAAAGCAACGGTAAACGAAAACGAAAAAAATTATTTATTTCGACGCACGAAAAGTCTTTTCCATTAGGGAACACCTGGTTGTATCTTACATATACACCACCATGGTTTGTAGTCCACAAAGTCGTAGACGATGTACAAGTCGTCGTAAGATAAATTCATCTTCTCATGAATAATACACCGTCCAAACTCATTTTTCGTATAAAATATTCACTGAAACATAATTGTAGTATTTTTCAAAAACCAATCCCACAAATATGACGGTGGCTTACAGAATATTAAGTAGTTCCATTCCATATGTATCAACCACGACGCTACACAGATTATAGTTAAAGAACATACGGTAAAAATTAAAACAAAAACCTGAAATATTAATTTTTCAAAATAAGAATAAGTTATTTTTTATTGGTTGTAATATCTGCAAGCCATATTTTCGGCAATCCATAATACCATCTATTTTCTTACAATGATCATCGACTTTGTCGTTTCCCGGTAAAAAGTGCGTTTTTTTTTTTTTTTTTTGTTTTTTATTAACCATGCCCGCAACTAACGCTATTCCTTTAACAATTTGAGTTGGAGCATTGCTTTTTATTAAAGGATAAGTGATTATTCCAGAAGCGGGATCTTCCATAGGTAAGATTTTTCATATTAGATTGATTTCACCCACCCGTGACATCTGCTGCCTACTCATAGTGTAGAGAATGGAATAATGGTTCATAACCAGATAAATGGACTCGTCATCAATGCCATGTTTTCGTGAACAACTTAGCGATCGTTTTTACCAGTTTTCCTCCAATTAGAATTGTTAGCTTTAGTATTTTTAATTAACCGCGCTTGTAATTTTCTTTTATAGAAGGATAAGGCTCTTTATAGTATTCGTACGTTACCAAGTTATGTTGATTTAATTAACGAATAAATGGTATTTTTTTTAAATATCCTAAGAATTTCCATTTTTCTAGAGGTGAATGAATTTTTTCCCCCTCGGACAGTTATTATTCACTTTACGACTATGACTATTAGAAAAAGTTAAAAAAAATATCAGTATCCTAGTTCAAGCGTTTCGGTCTCTATCGTACTTTCGAGACACACGAGGACGGACATGCGTAAATCGACATAGACCTTTGCGGACATATATACTCGTGCATACATCTCTGATAAGTATTTCTAGTTTTCACAAAAAGAATGGCGAACAACTATAACTCTGGAAAAGAAATGTTTTATCCACCTAAATTCTGCCGTAAAATAGTAAATTAGGGAAAAGTACTCCTTAAAAACAGAGACAAAAACTTTTCTCAACCACCAAACGCATGTATAAAAACGCTTCTGGGTTTCGACAATGAACTCAATGGGCGGCGCAGAATTGGCCAATCATAGTTCCACTGAAAAGGCTAGCTTGGAATTCTTCTCTTTCTTCTCTTTCGACGATGAGATTAACCACAACTTGAATTTAGATCAAAAATGCGCCGTTTTGTTTGATAAATTTTGTTAATTTTTTTTTTTTTTTTTTTTTTTTTTTTTTTTTTTTTTCATTTGTTTATTTTAGTCTATGGATTATATCCTTACAGACCAGCAAATATCTTATATAACTAATTAACAAAAATAAAGTAAATAACTTAACTAATTTAATAAATTACATACTAATTGCCTAAAGACATTATGAGGCAGGCAAAGGTCAATGTTGTTGCAGAATCTATTAAACAAAATCATTGACCTGTTAATGGGCTCATTGCAAATATAATTAGACGAATGCATAAGAATATTAAAAGTACACATATGACGGAGAGAGCGAGATGGAGCATTAAAGCGTATGAGTGCAAGTAGATCTGAACAATCAATATATCCCGAAACAACGGCATGAAGAAACATAACAGACGCTATGTTCCTTCTGGCCTCCAAAGTTTGCAACGAAATGAATGCACAGCGCCTTTCATAGGACGGTAAAGGAGAAGTAAGGTTAAGTGACGACAAGGCATATCTTAAAAACACTTTCTGTACTTTTTCAATCCGCATAGAATGAATTGATGCAACAGGATTCCAAATAACCGATGCATACTCGAGTTTAGAACGTACAAAAGCAGAGAACAAAACTTTTTTTGTATAAGGATCAGAGAATTTATACATATTTCTACGAATAAAATAAAACATTGCATAAGCTTTTGGTATAATGTAATCTAGGTGATTTTTGAATGTAAATTTGAAGTCAAAAACTACCCCCAAATCAGAAAATTCAAAAATTTCTTCCAAGATTTCATGATAAATATGATATAATGAATTAATTGTATTTCTACAGCGATGGAATGTCAGTTTAAAACATTTATTAGTATTGAATGGTAAATCATTAGCTTTCGACCAAATAGCAATCCTATCTAAATCTTCCTGCAACAACGTAACATCATTCAACGTGTAAATTGATTTAAAAATCTTTAGATCATCTGCATACATAAGATATTTCGAATTTTTAAAACACATACCAATATCATTAACAAAAATATTGAACAATAAAGGCCCAAGAATACTACCTTGTGGAACACCAGAGGTAGGAAAATAAGCACTAGAATAATAACCATCAATACAAACAGTACATACCCGATTACCCAAATACGATTTCAACCAATTTAAGACATTGGAGTGGAAACCGAATTTATGAAGCTTAAATAAGAGAATATCATGGCGAACTCTGTCAAAAGCTTTAGAAAAGTCCGTGTATATCGTGTCTACTTGAACACCACTTTCAAATTCATTTAAACAGAAATTACTAAAAATAGCTAAGTTAGTAGTTGTGGAACGACCAGAAAAAAACCCGTGCTGATTAGGGTTAATATGCCTCTTTATTAAAAAATATAATTTTTCATGCATAATATGCTCAAAAACTTTAGCAATGTTAGGCAACTTAGAAATAGGCCTGTAATTAGTAACTAAGATTCTATCTCCCGACTTAAAAACTGGAAAGACTGTCGCAGTTTTCCATTTATGAATAAAATATCCAGAATCAAGTGATTTTTGAAACAAAATTTTTAAAGGAACTAAAAAAGCTTTTGAGCATTTTTTAAGAAGAAAAGAAGAGATTCCATGCAGATCAGATTTAAAAGAATTTTTGAGCTTAAGAATGGCAGACAGAATGTCCTCATCAGAAACGTCAATAGACCCAATATCAACACAAGGCACAATATTGTCGAAGTAACTAAAATTATTTACAGTGTTATCTTTTGTAAAACTTGATTCAAAGAAATTCTTAAATAAGTTTACTGATTCTTCTGCCGAATTTGAAACAATATTATTATGCTTTAGACCTTTAGGGATGGAAGAATTGTTTTTTTTTTGACTTTATATACGAAAAAAACCGTCTTGGATTATCCTTTAAAGACTCATTAAACGATAGTATATACTGATTATACAAAAATTTATTTAAACAATTAAATTCACGCATATAATGAATATAATATTTTTCATCAATCGGGGAATTAGAAATCATAAATTTACTATAAAATTTATTCCTTAAGTTTTTTAATTTTTTCAATCCTTTGGTGTACCAAGGTAATTTATAAACCTTTGGCTTAATATGAGATATATTATGCTCGACTATAAAATTTGTCATTTTTAAAAATTCATCATAACAAATAGCGACAATATTACTATCTAAAATATCGGGCCAATTGATATCTGAAAGTAGTTCATTTAAAGAATCAAAGTTACAGGAATTATAGTCATAATCATTAGCTAATATAGGAATGTGAGACTTCGAAAAATTATAAAATTGTAAATTAATACAAATTGCAGAATGATGAACCGTTTCAGGAGAAACAGGAAAATTGCATTTAACTACCGAAAACAACATGTCATTGCTAACAAAAACTAAGTCTAGCAAACGCCTTAATTTATTAAACACTTTATTAATTTGTTGCAGACCAATACTAAGTAATGCATCAATAAATTCAATTTCAAACGACTTATTAACATTACATGGAAGAAATTTATCAATGTTATGAACTTCATTCCAAACAATATTATTTAGATTAAAATCACCTAAGATACACATTTTATCATTACTATTTAAATTGTTCATAATTATGCAATCGAATAATTGCTATTGGTAAAAAATAAACTTGACGTTTTTTTTTTTCAACACTATCATCTACATATAGATAATTTTGTATCATAAAGAACATTTTGTAAATGCTTGAAAGGGTCGCTTGTTGTTCGATGTGACCTAAATGGCGTGTACGAAATTCCATTATGCAAATTTCGCACTACTTCTACCGTGTAGTTAAGGATGTGTTGTCCTGGTGTTTGTCTTTGTCCAAAACAACTCCCTTTGCATTGGCCTATTCTGTTCGCTACAGATCGATCGCCTGCTTCAATGTATAGTAAGTTGTTGACTGTAGAGGTTCAAATAGAAAGTAAGAACTGCTGGGAGCTTCTCACAGTGTATGATTTCCTTCCAATCATATCGAACAGCAAAATCTTGTTTGACGTTAAATCGGGCTTGATTATCGTTTAGCTCGGCTCACGACGTTTCGACCATAATCTTTTTCGGGTATGTTCTCGCCTGTAAATCAAGCGTCAGTACGATTTACAAAGTAATAAATCAAATGACACTCATACATCGAGCATCTTCTTAAAGTCAGAGTTATGAAAATCATTACAAACGTTTTTCAGACTAGTCTTCAACACCTGCGCAGTGGAATAAGCGCTCATATGCTGGTCAAACTTGATGATTTCTATAATTTTACTGATGTTTTCGACGTTTGGCATACCAGAGCGTGCTTCAACTTTCAACGTTCGTATAGCCAGAAGTAAATCGCTAAAACTGCTGCTTTGCTTTTGCATTTGATACAACATTTGGCCCAAAAACACACATTTTTTTAGCCGCCTGTTCAGCTTTTTATACTTTCACTATCGTAAATCTTTATAAAACTTCTTGAGACTTGGCACAGTCTAATATTTTGACAGATCGTAGCCGCTGATTGTAAAGGGGCTATATCGGTCTATCCCTTTTGGTACCTCTCATACATTTTGATTAAATTTGCGAAAATCAGTTTTCTGCCTGTAACCCAATATTCATGAACGGGAGTAATCCAAATTTTTGTCCATTTTTGTCCAAAGCATTAAAGTAAATTCTATAAATGAAAACGGAAAGCATTGCCAGAACACTTCTGCTATATTCCATACAAATTGACCGATTCCGCAGTAATCCCTACTTTATAGACTGCAAAATCTTAAATTTTTGACAGTTATATAATGCATCGTAAAATTAGTAAAAAAAATAAAGCGAATAACCGCTCTCTAGGATAAAGCCCATACAAATTATATAATATTACCAACATATTCGTAAATTAATATTTTTCCTTCAATTGCACTAATTTCAATATAATTTCGCCCGCATCACTCATTTACCAAACTAAGTTCTGCGAATTAAAATATGATAAATTACCATACCCCTTAGAAATTTATAATTTTACTACCTTGATGCTGCGTCAAATCGGAGTATTTGTTAATAAGAGTCTAGACATCCCTCACACTTTTGCATCAAACCAAAAGCTTGATTAGCGAAGGAAAATGTAAGTCAGTTCACCTAGCGGAAATTTCCAGACTGCTTTTATAACACTCGGCTTTTATAGCCAACTATCGGAAGTATCTGAGACTTGTTTTATTTCATGATTTCATTTCTTCCTGATTTTTTATTATTATATTTATTGTTTTCTTTGACAGCTCATTTAGCATTGTCATTTCCTGAATAAAGCTTACAAATTGGTTAATTTTTATTATCAAGCCGAGCGATCTGGCGCGGCGTCAAATATTCGGTAAGTGACTCACTGTTAGAGTCGAGATAAGTGCGTTTTCCTCACTGAAAACCCATGTTCAGTGAAGAAGCTCATTTCCGTTTAAATGGATATGTTAATAACCAAAGCACTCGTATTTGAAAAGATGCGCAATTTCAACATATTTATAAAAAAAATACAATCAATAAAAAGTTTCTACACTCTTACAAGTATTGTGATCACCCTTACAATTTTAACTATTAACGAAGTTTTATTTTTGACCTTCAAATAAGCAAAAATCTTTAATTTTCCGTGAACATCTCACAATTATGGAGTTTGAACCATGATAACGCACCAGCTCACACATCGATGCTTGAGTGAACAAAAACAAAACCGCAATCATGCCTCAACCACAGTATTCATCGGACTTGGCCGCCGCTGACTTTTTCCTCTTCCCAAAACTGAAGACACCGATGAAAGGAAAGCGTTTTGCTACGATTGAGGAGATAAAAGAAAAATCGAAAAAGGAGCTGTTGGCAATAACAAAAAGCGCGTTTTAGAAGTGTTTCGAGGATTAGAAGAAACGCTGGCAGAAGTGTATTGTATTTGAAGGGAACTACTTTAAAGAAAATAAAGTAGAAATTGATGAATAAATACTTCTTAAAAAAATTTAAATTAATGGTTATTTTTTGATCGCACCTCGTATATTCAAATGCTTTGTATTTTTATATATCCGATATAATTAGAACAACACAAAACACTCATATAAATTGAACGACACATGATAATGTGTGACACGATTAAGAAACCAATAACATTAAGACCAATTTCTATGGGTGCACGCGAATAAACTTCGTTGTAAAAGAAACAAAATACTCAATTTTACATCAAATAACTATTTAAAACGTTTTCAAACAACACAATTTTTTTTTTTATAAAATATGCCATTATGTTGCATTTCACGGCAGTTTTGCATAAAATTTATAATTTGTTTTCGCCATATTTCAGTAAGTCAAGCGTCAACACACAACGCTGTAACAGTTAGTGTGAATTAAGCCGAGTGTCCACTAGCAAGTTTTCTTGCAGAAGTTGCTTCCAGAAGTGACTTCCAGAAGTTTTTGTCGTGTAAACACGTATTAGAAGTCGACTTGCAGAAGTTTTTGCTTGGAAGAAAAACTTCCAGAAATTATGTGGAAACACGTGTTCGTTTCTTGTGGAAGTAACTTGCGCAACTTGGTGTGAGCTGGAAGTGTTTTCAAGACTTGCGGAAGAAGTCAGGTATACGTCGCGTTTTGCTTTGTGGGTTTTTTGTTTTTTTTTTTTTTTGATTTTTTGTTGAAGTAAATAAAAATGGAAAATACTAAATTTATTTGGAGTAAGAAAGAAATACATTTGGTTATTGAACACCATATCATATCATATCGCCTACTTTGTGGTGCACTTCAATTTGAGCGTTATAGGTAATTAGTTACTAGTTAATTTAATTTTATATTCTAAGTTATATTTTGTTTTTCAAATTCAAGTAGTATTTATTTTATGCATTTTGTAATTTGTTTAATATTGGCCAAAAGGCTTTAAATTACAAGACTGTTCAATAAATGAAATGAAATGAAAGTTACCCAGAACTATGGGACACGTCGTCTAAAGAATATAAAAATAAAATTAAAAAACAAAACGCTGTAAAAGCAATAGCCAATGCTATAGACGCGCCCGAAGAAGATGTGAAAAAAGATGTCATTCTTTAAAGAATCTAAATCTACTGCAAGCTGTACTCACATTCTGTGTAAACACGTCTGGAAGTTTTTGCTGCAAGTTCGTCGTAAAACTTCTACAAACTACTTCTGGAATCAAACTTCCGCAAGTTTTGGTTTCAGTGGAAACACTTCAGCAAATACTTGCAGAAGTTCTTCCGCAAGTAACTTGCTAGTGGATACTCGGCTTTACGTTGCTTTTTGTGGCCCAAGTTGTGTAGAACACTAAGTGGAGTTAGTTATTTTGTCAATTAGATAAACTATGATAAACTATGTCGGCGATTTCTCGTATAGTATGACAAAAAAAACCCTTCTTTCGATCATCAATATGTAGCCAAACAATGTTTCTTGATGAGCACATAAAAATGTTTCTAAAATTTTAAATTTTTCGTCAGTATTTCGGAATGTTGGGAAAATTTTATATTTTCCTTTACATGAAATTTATTGGAAGCTAAACAATTGTTTTTAAAAGAATATTTTCCAATCTAAACGATAATTTTCGGAAATTTAAAAAGAATATAACATTTTTGCAGAGTTTTTAATTTCTTAATGCAAAACAGTGTACCAAAAAGTTTTAAATATTTGTCTCGGTATGTGCTTGATATAATGCGTCGTTTGAACTTCATATTGATACCACACTAAAAAATCTAATTTTGTTAAAGTAAAACAGAAGTTGAAACTTCAATCGGCGGCAGGGGACCGAAAGTCTACTCACCGAAAAAAGTATAACATTCTCATAATCAATTCTTCAATACAGAGCATTTGAGAAGCCGCCTCACCAAATGTTGATGATGGGTCCATAGTATCTAGTACAGTTGAATTTTTGCTCATCAAGATATGACTTTGTGTAAAAACTGCCTTCCTGGCCCATTAAACATCGGTTTGCAAGCAATGTTCTTTTTCTGATGTCTCCAGGCTGACACCATTTATTTAATTGACGGCGAAGCAGACAATAATATACGAAATTCATGTAGCGTCCTAAACAGATAAATTCTTTTTCTTTATTGAAACCAATGACTTGGTTTTCCTCTCGTTTACGCCAGACCCAGTTTTGCTGACTCCTTCTTAATGTTTGAGAAGACCACAGTAGTATATCGTAGTTTTCGAACAGTGATGTCACCAGTGAAACGTAGAGGGAAAGAGGTGAAGGCTGAAAATTCTACCAAAAGATAAGAAGTACAGGGTATGGAAACAAGGCTCCCTTCTGTAAGGACAGCGAGGGAAATCTAGTCACAGATACGCAGAATGTGCTGCAACTCTGAAGAGAGAATTTTTATAAGCTCTTTGTTCCGGATGGCAGCGCGAGCGAAGAAATCACCCCAATTATCGACGATAGCATAAATTGCGCCGCTCCGAGCCAAACAGAGATCAGAACAGCAGTATTGTGGCTTAAGAACAACAAAGCTGCCGGCGCTGATGGCATGCCAGCAGAGGTATTTAAATCAGGTGGCGACTAGCTGATAAACAGCCTGGATCAGTTTCAAAATACTATTTGGCTCGATGAAAACATGCCCGTTGATTGGAATTTGAGTGTACTGTGCCCTATGTTTAAAAAGGCGACCCAAATGTTTGTAAAAACTATCGCGGTATCAGTCTTTTACCCATTGCTTATAAGGTCCTGTAGAGTGTGATATGTGAAAGACCAAAGCCGATTCTAGCTGACCTGATTGGACCTTGTCAGTGTGGTAAATCAACAACTGACCAGCTATTCACACTACGACAAATTCTGAAGAAGACCCAAGAAAAACAGATCGACACGTACCATCTTTTCGTCGTTAATAAAGCTGCCTTCAATAGCCCGATACGGCAACAACTGTATGAGGCCATGTCCGAGTTTGGAATTCCAACGAAGCTTATACGTCTTTGTAGAATGACGTTAACTGACACGAAGTCTTTAGCAAAGATCTTAGCGAGCCTTTTTACACCAAACAAGGATTTAGGCAGGGCGACAGTCTATCGTACGACCTCTTCAATATACTAGGTGATTAGGTAGGAGGAAAGCTACAGTTAACACGTCTGGTACCATCTTTAACAAAAGCCGTATGTTACTCGAATATGCAGATTACAATGACATTATTGGCAGAAAACTGCGAGATGTTACTGCAGCCTTCTCAAGCATCGAGAAGGATGCAGCGAAATAGGGTCTGGTGGTAAACGAGGACAAAACAAAGTTATTGGTTTCAACGAACGAAGAGTCTACTCGCTTGGGACGCTGTGTGAACGTTGACAACTATAATTTTGAAGTGGTGAAAGAAGAAATCAACCTCGGTTCATCATGTAAACAAAACGATTGATGTCAGCATGGAGATAAAGAGAAAAGTATGGGTATGGGCTAAGCAAGCGATTTAATAATAAAGTCCTCTCTCGACAAACAAAAATCCGACTATACCGGGCGGACTGTACCTGTCTTGTTATATGGCGCAGAATCCTGGGTTATGACGCAAGCGGATAAATCAGTACTGGCAGTTTTCCTGGATCCTTAACGGAGAGTATCGGCATCGCATGAACAATGAGCTGTATGAGCTATATACTGACATCGACGTGTTCAAACGCATTAATATACAACGATTGCGTTGTCTGAGTCATGTTGTGCGGATGGACCCAAATACTCCGGCACGAAAAGTTTTCGACAACGAACTCGATGGACGGCGCAGAAGAGGGCGACCAAAACTCCGTTGGAAGGAAAATACTATCGAAACTTTGCTTTTGAAATACTATCGAAACTTGGTGGGACGAATTGGAGGAGAAGCGCAGAAGATCGAAACGCTTGGAATTATTTTCTACGGGCGGCGTATAATAGTTAAAAATGTCTATTTCAGTTGCCGCATAAGAAGAAGATGTCAGTATCTTCGGCATTCCTAAAGAGCCAGATTTTCAGAATTTGTGTCGCTTAGTGACATTCCGTAAACACGTATCAACTTCACATAAACACCAAACTCAGCCATAGCTTCAAGTGTCAAATACAGTTTTATAGTCCATGAAGATATGACGCATGATAGTCAGTTTTTTTAGATCTCCCCAAGACTTGTAGTAGTCCGTATGTCTGGTCACCGATAAGGTCTATTCAGGTCGGATAGAAGAGGCATTTAGTCATTTACATAGTAAACTAGCTCGAACATTACATGCGATGGTTCAAAGACTTACCGCACGTTAGCTTGTACAAATAATTGGATTATAGTATTAGCCTCCAATCATCAAGCAAGCATTCGTTTAGTCAAATCGTGTTTAGAAGGGATGCAAGATCATTACCAGCTCATTGCTACCAATTTTAAATAAGTCTGCTGGCAGGCAATTGCTACCCTAGCTTTATTATTGTTTAGCCATGATATTGCTGTTCTGGTGGATGTTGTCAATTTAGCCCTTTGGTGGGCAACCTATGTCACCATCGATAATTGGCGTGATTTCTTCATTTATGCTGCCTTTCCGAATTAACAACATGTGGAGATGGGTTCTCCATATTTGCTGAATACTTTTCGTATTCGCAATCAAAAGACATAGTGACTTTATTTTCTTATCATTTTAGCGCCCTTATCCTTTTACGCCCCCACTTTACAGTTGGCTGCATCTTGACCAGTTATAGTCAGCATACGTAGGTTTGCTTTTCTTGGTTCTCCAAGCATGCTTTATTTAAGGCGGAGGTCTTATTAGGCCACTTTATCAGATAACAGTTCTGTAGTTGAAAACAACCCCTAAGATGATTTAAAATGGAGTACTAGTACCTAAAGTTACCTACCACCCTACGACATATCGTCATTTAGATTACTCATATAAAAACATCCTCACTTTTGTTACCACCAGGCAGACTGCGTTATCAGGAAATAGTTTACCAAGTTTGGAAGTTGTGGTCTGTTTGCGAAATTCTGCTAATGGCCCGCTACGAATTGTTTCCAAGCAAAAAATAGTCGGAGAATCCAATCAAAAAGCCCCCAAAGTACTTTGTCTTTCAAATAGAAATTTTAAATTTCAATAGAATTGTTTTGAACTTCAAACGCATGATCTTGGTGACTAATTGATATCGCCAAAAATTGAAATTACGCTTACGAAAACTTCTCATGCAATACAGCAAAAATTGGTCGTGTTGTGGGGCCTGTGGTACCGTCTTGTTGAAACCACATATCGACCAGTTCTTGATCATCAATTTTAAGCCAAAAAAACGGTTACCACACGGTCACAGCGCTCTAAATTGAAATTTGATTTATAAGCGATATTTTCGGCAGTGCGTACATTGCGATGATGCATAGACCTGACCAATCCATGACGTTTCCAGTCTTTTACAATTTCTTTATAATCTTGCCAATTGCTTACACAGTAGGTCGGGTTTAACGACCATAATCAACCCGTAATGCACGAAAAGTGTCCAAGTCCACTACTTTTGTATTAAGTTTTAACAATTTTTACGCTTTCCTCGGTTGTTAAACGATCTATATTCGTAAATGACAAACTGTTCGCTAAATAAATAACACTTGAAATCACTTGAAATCACTAAATGGGTAACCGGTACGAAGATTTTAGTTAAAGGAAAATGACTTAAATATACCTTCATCCAATGTGCAGTGTGCCAGAAGAGGCATTTTGAATCACTCAATTCTTATCAAAAATGACTCCTAATTAGTGCATAGTAAAAGAAGCAAAGTTATAACTTACTAAAGTCTTGCGCTTAGAAGTTATAGACGAACTATAAGCTTATGCCAAATTGGCCAATTTTTATGGAAGATAATCAATTTTCATTATCAGACCCAAGTATACCAAAAGCTTAACTTGTGTTAAATTTGACTCAACACAATCCAATCTGATATCAGATATGAAATCAAAAATATAAGGACTACATCGGTCTTTTGAATGGGAGGTGCAAGAAGTGGCATGCTAAAGAGATTTTTCAAAACTTTAATATGCATTTCAAAATAATGCAATGAACAAAAATGTATTAGGAATTGCAGCGAAAAAATTACATTTCAATCAATCGGTCTATTTTTAAAGGAGGTACGAGAACGATCGGTTCGATATGCCCCATTTTCAATTCCTGACAATATCCTGGCAAAGTATTAGACAGCAGTTTACAGTAACTATCGTATCTATCAGTCAATCATGAGTTAAAAATTCATGAAAAACATTTAGGAAGATGCTATTTAATAGTTCTCCCTCCTTTATTCCGTGGTAAGTTTGGGGAACCAAATTTCGTCGACAACACAGACTACTGTCAGAAGAGCTTTTACGTAACACTAAAAAAAAGTAGCGTGACACTTCAATATGTCATAAACTGAAAAAGTACATTCAATTCAATCAGCTTTTCCATATAACAAGTTGTTATTTGTCAGCATTTTGCATGTGCCGAATGACTTTTGATATAATATTTAGAACTTTTAAACCGAAATTACAGTATTTTGTAATTTAAATTAATTGCTTGAAAATTGTATCTGGAATTGAACAAAGCATTTTTAAATCTACCAAACGTATGAATATTAATTAGCATTTACTGGAATCATATGATTATCATATGACCAGAAACACAATGTAATTAGAGATGTATACGATATTTAATATTGATTCATTATTTAAAAAAAATTAGATTTCTGCATCAAAATCAGTTTTTGGAAGAGCATATGTGATAAGTATGTTGGGATAAAATAGCTCATTAATGAATTTCTCGTTCATGGTGTCCCTTAAACCAAAGTTGCCTCGGATTATCGAATGTTTTGTGTTACCCTGGTCTATTTTATTAAAAAATAAGCCACATTTGCTTCTTTCATATGCATAAAAATAACAAGTAACACTTTTTTCGCAATTCTAATCTAAAATTTCTTAAAAAGCGTTAGCGTTATGAAAAGATGTTAACTGGATTCGTATATTTAAAATATCTCGAAAGCTGCCATTAACTACATACTTTAAAAATACTCTGTCTGTAAATACGACGAATAATTTTAAACCTTAATATTTGTCAACATTACTGCAGCTGAGCGGAAACATTTATTTTGCCTTCTGGAATTCGCATTTTTGGCGTTTGAATATTATTCTGAATAAAACTCAACGTATAGATTCTAGAGTCGATAAAGTCCCTCTAAACGTCCATTTAGTAGAATTTGTCCCAGCCCTTAAGTATCAGTTTTACAACTATGATGCCTTAAAAAATCGAAGTAATGCCACAAATCTGTTATCGACATAATTAAGTTTCTCAAAATTCAATATCAATTGGCACTAACCTCTTTGGAAATAATTTCTAATTCGCATTAAAGCAAAAAGCAATGAATTTAGTTCTTATCATATCAAAAATCCCGTACTTCCATATGGAATAGCTTACGCGATATTTAATCCGAAAGACTCATTTAATATTGAAAACTGTTTGGTGAACATTTAATACAGGAGAGTATCTTTATCATTGGTTAACCACATGCCAAAGATTTTTTTTTTTTTTTTTTTTTTTTTCATTCATTTTCTTTATTGGATCTTTCTTACGAAATTTACAATATGTATTCAAATCTTAATCCTATCTTAAACTAAAGTATCCTGCCATTGCCGGATCTTGTTTTTGGCGAACAGATCTGTTATCACCGGACCAAGTCTAGCGTGTCCTTTCTTTTTAGCCGTATATGGCCGGGAAAATGCTGAAGGTTTTGAGCGAGTGGGTTTGAGTGGGAGGACAACTTCGATATATATGACCTGCTTAATTTTTTCATTTCCTCGGAAATATAAGGAATGTTTAAATCTTTGTGTATGTTATCATTCCTAACATACCATGGGGCACCACAAATTTGACGCAGTATTCTTGACTGTCTTCTCTGCAGCTTATTTATGTTAGAAGCCGATGCCGTTCCCCACAACTGGATGCCGTATGTCCATATTGGCTTCAATATGGTTTTGTAGATGGTGATTTTATTTTCCAAACTGAGAGTAGACTGGGAGCCAATAAGCCAGTGGAGTTGAGCCATTTTTAATTTCAATTGTATGATTTTTGAGTCAATGTGATTTTTTCCAGGTGAGACGTCGGTCAAGGTGAATACCCAAATATTTGACATGGTTATGAACGGGTATGGTACTACCGTGAATAGTGAGGGCTGGGCAATTGTTCTGTCTAAGAGAGAATGTAACCTGTACACTCTTAGTGGCATTTACTTTTATCTTCCACTTTTCGAGCCAAGATTCTAATGTGTGTATATGAGACTGCAGTTGTCTAGAAGCCATTAATGGGCAAGTGCTAGTGCTCATGAATGCAGTGTCATCAGCGAAAGTTGAGGTTTGAATTAGGGATTGCACAGGCATGTCAGAGGTGTAGATGGTATATAGTATAGGGCCTAGTATACTGCCCTGAGGAACTCCTGCTGAAACTTTTCTTTGAGTTGAAACAGAGTCTTCCGATTTTACTACAAAAGATCGATCCTTCAGATAGCTCTCCAGGAGCTTATGGGTATTTGCCGGTAGAAAAGAGACTATTTTGTGAATAAGGCCTTCATGCCACACTTTATCAAAGGCTTGGGAGATGTCTATAAAGAGAGCTGAGCAATATTTCCGATCTTCGAAAGTTTTTCTGATCTGGGTTACTATACGGTGTACTTGTTCTGTCGTTCCATGACCCTTGCGAAACCCAAACTGGTGCGTGGGTATTACCTGGTTTGCTTCAATATAGGGGTACAACATTTGGAGAAAGATCTTTTCAAACAGTTTAGATAAAATAGAGAGTAAACTTATGGGTCGATAGGATGTAATTTGTGACAGTTCCTTTCCAGGTTTTGGGATCATTATTATTTCAGACAGCTTCCATGATTGAGGAAAGTAACCAATTCGAAGTATAGCATTAAATATAAATAAAACTAATTTGAGGATATTGTGGGGGAGTTCTGAAATCATTTTCGCTGTTATTTTATCGTGTCCAGGAGATTTATTCATTTTCAACGAGAGAACATTTTTCTTTAAGAGAGATAGACTTATTTTCATTGGATTTGTGACCATTGGGCTAATGATCGTCGGATTCACACGAGAGATTGTATCGTTAGGAGTAAATACTTCTTCCAGATGATCAGCAAATTCTTTTACTTTCTCATCACTACTCCTTGCCCAACCTCCATCTTTCATCCGTATTGGAGACTCCTGTGTTATAGGACGCTGTAGTTGTCTTATGGCCTTGTACAGGCTATAGTTAGTGTTTTGTGTGGCTCCTAGACGAGATAAATAGCGGGCTTCGGAGATTTCTTTTTTTTCATCCAGAGTTGACCTCAGTTTTGACTTGCACTGGTCGAGACGAGCTTTGAGGTAGGGAGATCTGTGCTTTTGCCATCGTCTTCTCGCTTTCCTTTTCTCTTTGATTAGAGATTCAATATGACATGAGGAGTCATTTTTTGTTTTAGCATGGACCTTGTGCGGAGTTGCCAAGTTTGCGGCAGTTGTCATTGTGGTAGTGAGGACGTTGATGGCAGACTGAATTTCATCTGGTGTTTTGAGAGAAAAGTTTTGCCACAGATGAGAGCTTATGTATATCTTGTATCTCAACCAATTTGTATGCCTGTTTGGAAAATGGTAAGA
>JAHXMU010000069.1:1398677-1422380 GCA_019455685.1 Philornis downsi
TTCTATGGAACCCTTATACTATAAGGTTTTCTATGGAACCCTTATACCATAAGGTTTTCTATGAAACCCTTATACCATAAGGTTTTCTATGAAACCCTTATATCATAAGGTTTTCTATGAAACCCTTATACCATAAGGTTTTCTATGAAACCCTTATACCATAAGGTTTTCTATGAAACCCTTATACCATAAGGTTTTCTATAAAACCCTTATACCATAAGGTTTTCTATGAAACCCTTATACCATAAGGTTTTCTATGAAACCCTTATACCATAAGGTTTTCTATGAAACCCTTATACCATAAGGTTTTCTATGGAACCCTTATACCATAAGGTTTTCTATGAAAGCCTTATACCATAAGGTTTTCTATGAAACCCTTATACTATAAGGTTTCTATGAAACCCTTATACCAAAAAGGCTTACGGTTTTCATAAAGTTTTCTATGAAAAGCTTATTTCATAAGGTTTTCTGTGAAACCCTTTATTATAATGTTTTTGTGAGAAGCTTATTTTATAAGGTTTTTTTTTTGTGAAAATCGTATACCAATTTCACAGAAAACGTTATTCCATCAGACTTTCAACAGCTTTCAAAGCTTGTAAATATGATTTGCATACAAATGTCTTATTTTATAACGGTTTTACTCTTTAAAATAGTGAATACGATTTTCGTATACAGTCTTTTTGTATAAAGTATTCATAGAAAACTTCTTAATATGCAATTATCAAAGAAAACTGTAGATAAAAAGGTTTTCACAAAAGTCGGAAAGTCTTATAGAATTTATCCAAAATGGCTTAAAACAAATTCCAAAAACAGGCTCCAAATGCCTGATTGTTATAAGTGCTACTTTCGTTGGTTATCAAATCAAGATGTAGCGAATAATAGAACCTATTTGGGAAAATTATTATTACGACGCGAGAGATAAAATAGTTCGACTATTAAAGAAAACGTTATAGAATTACGTCTTCATGGATTCCGTAAAACTGTATGCTGCAAAGTTATCTATAAATATTGAACAAAATCTCTGGTGAAAACTACAATAAAAACAAACAATATCTTTGTATATATAATTCTACTGTACGGGCGTTGTCAGTGAACTCCTCCTAAACGGCTGGACCGCTTTGCATAAATTTTTGTATATGCGTCTGGGTGGTGCCCGGGATGGTTTAGATTTACAATTCGGTCTAATTGGACAAAGGGGCGTGGTACCTCCCATACAAACAAAAAATTAAAAATCAACTATTTCTACTCCTGCTTACGGTATTTGAACAAAATTTGGTGCGTAGGTTTCGTGTGCATATCTTAAGTGATACTGCAAGTATGGGCGGGATTGGACAATGGGGCGTGGTACCTCCCATACAAACCATAAATTAAATATCCAATATTTCTGCTCCTGTTTACGGTATTTGAACAAAATTTGGTACATCGGATTGGTGTACATATCTTAAGTGCTACTGCAAATATGGGCGGGATTGGACAATGGGGAGTGGTACCTCCTATACAAACCACAAATTAAAAAGCAATTATTTCTGCTCCTGCTAACGGTATTTAAACAGAATTTTGTATTTCGGTTGAGTGAGCATATTTTAAGTTCTTCTGCAAATATAGGCGTTTCTTATTATAATAGACCGATTGGCATGCAAAATTTTCAATAAAAATAAAATTTGAAGGCAAAGCAACGTTTGCCGGGTCGGCTAGTAGTTCTATAAAATTTTCTGTGAGTACTTGTACCACGAAATTGTAGATAAATTGTCCTATTTACCCAAACAAACCGTCTGTGACCCTGAATATACTGCTTTTTCGTCACTGCATTCACTTAGTACAAGTGAATTCGGAAGCCCCTAAATCAATTTAATGGAAATGATAAATAGATATTAACTAATGGCCACTTGAACATGAACAATAAACAGGTGTCGATGTCATGGAAATCTTATCTGTGATTTTCCGGGCAACGATGTGAAAATGCATGATAATACGATTAATTTCCAACTCGCAAAACAAAATGTTATTACCAAAAGAAACATACAATGAAGTGGTTTACGGTGTTATTAGTTTATTGCTAACAATAAAAAATATAGCAAAAGTTGGGAAAAATGTCGGACACACAGGTATTTGAAATACTAAGCAAATAGTAAATCCTTTGGAATTTTTAGCATTAATATTAATTTCTTAGTTTAATTTTAGTAATTGGAATTTCCCCGCGGATCGCATATGGCTCCACATTCCGGAAACAGAAATTATCATAAAACTTTGCACCTTTATTCCTGTCCTGATCTTTGGTTTACTGGGCAATTACACGATTATCCGCTTGACCATTCTAAATCGTGCTCTAAGGACGCCCACGAATTTGTTTGTAGCCAATATGGCCATGGCGGACTTTTTGACATTGCTAATATCATCCCCGATGTTTTTGATCAATGATTTTTATCAGAATTACCTTTTGGGTTCGGTGGGTTGTATAATGGAAGGGTTCCTAGAGGGGGCCTTCCTAATGGCCGCCGTCTTGAATCTGTCAGCGGTCAGTTACGATCGTTTGACGGCCATTGTATTACCTACGAAGAACCGATTGACCATGAGAGGTGCAAAGATAGTGATATGTCTATCATGGCTGGTCGGCATTTTGATAGCCTTGCCTTTAGCTATCTACAGGAGCTATAAGGTGAACTATGAAACAGTTTGATTTTCAGATAAACTAGAAAGTTGAGTTACATTTAGAGTTTCTCTCTAACGTGTCGCCATTATATGGCAATCCTGGTGTAAAAATAATAATTGATGGTCTCTCTTAAGTATAAAACGTGCAACCGTTTTCGTTTCCCTTCTTTTCGAATATCTTCTCAATTTATTTTTTTACATTTCCTACGTCTTTTATTTCTTTTTTTGCATTATTAGGTTCGCTATTGGAAAAATTTTACCGAAATGTATTGCAAGGAGAATACGGATATCTTTCCCAAATATTGGTATGTTTTAATGACCGTGATGGTTTGGTTACCACTATCTATAATGCTTATATGCTATAGTGCTATATTTGTGAAGGTAAGTAATTAACATATCCTGTATATTCTCATGCATTTTTGTGGTATTAACTCTACTTTCTGACAAATTGACTCCATTGAAATTAATGACAATTTAACAACTTTAATAAAATTGTCCTCGCTTACAGCTGGATCGCTATGAGAAACGGGTCCTGAACAGGGAACATCCTTTAACGGTTTCCTATAAACGCAAGGTGGCCCGCACTCTATTCATAATCACCGTGGTTTTTGTGGTTCTTCGATTGCCTTTTACGCTACTGATCATTCTGCGTGACAAATTTATTGCCAACACCAATAACATGATTGAAGGAAGGTTTCGTATCTTCTGGTATGCTTCGCAATATTTAATGTTCCTAAATGCAGCCATTAATCCGGTAATTTACGGCTACAATAACGATAATTTTCGTCGTGCCTACGCTGAGATACCCCTGTGTAAATGTTGTCGGTCGTCTATCCACCAATCAATCAATTCAAATCAAGTGAGTGCATGTTTAAAACGTGGCGTTAACTTATTCTCTGAAAATCGTAGTTAATGTCACAGGGTTTTATGGAAAATTTTATAAGGCACAAAAAATCTCGTTGAATAATTTTTTCACGGACAGGTACATAGGATTTTCTATGAAAACCTTGTTTTCTATGGAAATCGCATCTTATAAGTCTTCCTTGATAGCTTTATTCTACAGGATTTAAAAAATTTTGTTGCGAAAACATAACTGCAAAATCTTTTTGAATATTCTATTGTGTTCTTTTCTATGAAAATCTTACTTATAAGGTTTGCTACGGAACTTACTGCTTTCTGTGCAAATCTTATTGTATAAGTTTTTCTATGGAGACCTCACTCTGTTCTGTGAAAACCTTATCAACTACCGTATAGCGTTTTCTATGAAGAACTTACCATAAGGTTTTCTATAAAAACCTCACCGTATAAGGTTTTCTGTGAAAACCTTACCGTATAAGGTTTTCTATAAAAACCTTACCGTATAAGGTTTTCTATAAAAACCTTACCGTATAAGGTTTTCTATAAAAATCTTACCGCACAAGGTTTTTTATAAAAAGCTAACCGTATAAGGTTTTCTATAAAAACCTTACCGTATAGGGTTTTCTGTGAAAACCTTACCGTATGCGGTATTCTATAAAAACCTTACTGTATAAGGTTTTCTATAAAAATCTTACCGAATAAGGTTTTCTGTGAAACATTACCGTATAAGGTTTTCTATCAAAAAAAAACCCTTACCGTATAAGGTTTTCTGTGAAAACCTTACCGTATAGGGTTTATTGTGAAAACCTTACCGTATAAGGATTTCTGTGAAAAACTTACCGTATAAGGGTTTCTGTGAGAACTGTACCATATGTGGTTTTCTGTGAAAAGCTTACTGTATAAGGTTTTCTGTCAGGGCTGTCTGTCATAATACCCTACCCTATAAGGTTTTCTATCAAAAAAAAAATCTTACCGTATAAGGTCTTCTGTGAAAACCTTACCGTTTAAGGGTTTCTGTGAAAACCTTACTCTATAAGGTTTTCTGCGAAAACATTACCGTATAAGGTTTTCTATAAAGACTTTACCGAATAAGGTTTCCTGTAAGAATCTTACCGTATAAGGTTTTCTGAGAAAATCTTACTGTATAGGGTTTTCTGTGAAACAGTACCATATAAGGTTTTCAGTCAAAAAAAAAACCTTACCGTATAAGGTTCTCTGTGAAAACCTTACCGTATATGGTTTATTGTAAAAACCTTACCGTATAAGGATTTCTGTGAAAACCTTACCGTATAAGGTTTTCTGTCAAGGTAGCCTGTCAAAATACCCTACCCTATAAGGTTTTCTGTCAAAAAAACCCTTACCGTATAAGGTCTTCTGTGTGATTTTCTATGAAAACATTACCGTATAAGGTTTTCTGTGAAAACCTTGCCATATAAGGTTTTCTGTAAAATCCTTACAATATAAGGTTTTCTGTGAAAGCCTTACCGTATAAGGTTTTCTGTGAAAAGGTTTTTTGTGAAAACCTTACCGTATAAGGTTTTCTGTCAAAATACCCTACCCTATAAGGTTTTCTGTCAAAACCTTACCATATATAGTTTTCTATGAAAACGTTACCGTACAAGATTTTCTATGAAAACTTTACCATATAAAATTTTCTATAAAAATCTTACTGTATAATATTTTTTATTAAAATCTTTTCGTAAAAAGTTTTGTACACAAAATTTTCTGAAATCTTTCTCTCTTACTTTTTCTAGTTCTATATAGTATGTAGTTTTTTTTCTGAAACGTTTAATATAACGTTAATGTTGTAGCATATTTTAGATCTTCATAGTACATTTTTATTAGAACTCAAACGCGGACCCATTTTTATCTATTTTCAAACATCCAATTTTCTCTCATTTCAGACTACTCACCTAAACTGGCTGACTACTTTTTCAAACGGATTTAAGGAAAAATTTTGCTGTTCGTCGGCAAAGCCCAAGCGTCAAATACATTTCAATATGAACCATCACAATCTGTATGTGGGACAAATAAATTACGCCCCAGAGAATAAAGTAGATAATAAGAACCAAACCATGGAAATGATGATCGATATCGGGCATATATAACCTACAAAGGCAATGCCTGAAAATTTTAGTTATAGGCAACGAAAAAAACGTATGTTTGTTGTTACAGAGAGTAATTTAAAAAAGAATTTTCTGTTGTTTACATTGTTGAAGGAGATTGGAGCATATTTCACGAAATTTGTTAAAAATAAAAGTTAATGTAATTTGAAAATATAACAAAGTTCCTGATGCGTTGAGAATTTCAAAAACATTTACACAATGTCATTAGATATGTCCAGAATTCGTATTTTTTATATTATGGGTCGAACCATAAAATAGTTAAATCTTAGATAAACATCTTGCTGCGTGATGAGAAACGAAGCATTTCCCATTGCCTACATCATAAAGAATGTTTTTCTTCTATTTAAGACTGAATCTGCATGTTATTAACTGAAAAATGTAATGAAACTTAATGTTTTTAGAATGGTTTTTGGTCTATTTTTATTTCCTATATTAAATTCTGAGATATTATATCAAACACTGAACGTGTGCCAAATTGGACTAAATTCAGTGCAAATTCTTTAAAAATATGATATGAATATAAAAATAGATTAAATTAATCATTTGTATGTGTGGTACCAAAAGAAGTAGTCGATCAAGCTTTTCAAGTTTTGCCCAATATCATATACAGACACAATGGACAAAAATTTAAGTTACTGCAATCACATGTGAGGAGTTGCAACGAGGAAATTGCATTTCGGAAAATCGATTAAATTGTACGGGAGGAATCAGAAGGAGTGGGCCGATATCGACTTAAAAAGTCATGAAACGCAATGAGTTAAAAGATAAACGCTTCCTTCTGGGCGTTCCACCTAGATGAAGATATAAAAAAAAAAATTCGATGCATTCTTCAGTACCATTACTACGACCAAGGTGAACATGCCGCCAACATAATTTGTCTTTATGGACCCAAAACAATATCGGGCAGTGGTTTCAGCTATTTAGTTCTGGTAAACGGACATCGAATCGAATATGAGGCAGGCTGTGATAGGCCAATTGTTCAGAATGCCAGTAAAGTCATGGAAATCATCAAGTAGGACTGGCATATGAGTGCTTATTCCAGGTGCTGAAAACTAATCAGAAAACAGTTTTACAACACAACGTTGGCTTCAAGAAGATGCTCGATGTACAAGTGGCACGTGATTTGATGTTATGTTTGATTTTGATGTTACAAAAGAACCGTGTGAATCGTACTGAGCCCTGATTTACAGGCGAGAGCATATCCAAAAAGATTATGGTCGAAACGGTAGTTATCATTTCCACCAGCCAGTCAGCCTGGAGGACAGATTTAAAAAGGTAATGAAATCGACTTGAAAAGTCATGGTAGTTATCGTTTCCACCAGCCAGGAGGACAGATGTAAAAAAGTAATGAAATCGACTTAAAAAGCCATGCATCGTACGTGATCACAAGATATTTGGCAGTTTAAACGCTTCCTTCTGCATGTTACATTTTGTCGTTTCCTCCGGGTGAAGGTATAAAAATGTTTAAAAAAAAGCTATTACAATAGTCGTGATTTCTCACTAACACTGTTGCAGTGCTACAACAACAAACGCATTTGTAAATTGTTTTCAGCAATAATGAAAAATAAAGGCTTTTAATAAAGAGTTGCATCGTACGACTAATTATGACTGTGACTGTACATTTCACATAAAAATATGCATTGAGTGTCTTTTTACAAATCCGTTTCAGGCATTGTTCATTCACTTAAACAGTTAGTTCTATACGTGAATTGAGTTAAGAAATTCTAACTGTTTTATTTGCAGAATCTTTGTTCATAGACCAGCAGGCATTTCTCATAAAGAGTAGTTAGTATTGAGAGTGCAACCGTAGTGATTTCCGCGCTAAAATATAAATAATGTATACAAAATTTAATAAATTATTACGCTTCACGCTAATTATCTTAATATATGTTAAATGTTATCACACCTTTAATGTGAATTTTTATTATAACTATAATTTGAAAGCGGATTCATTTAATACTGATATTCGAAAAAGGGAACTGAAACGTTTGCATAATAAAGGTTGGTATGAATGAAAAACGCCTGAAATTGGGGCGAAATACTACAGATTTTTTAGTAGATAATTATTAAGTTATTAAAAATTTCAATGTGTGCTGAAGGCTGAAGGCCATACGGTGGTATATATGAAAGTATATAAAAATATGTCTGAAAATTTACAAAAAAAAGAAAAAGTCAAAATTAATTCTGGCCTAGGTCTAACAGATCTCCTTGCATCCTCACACTAAGATCCATTTGTGCGTATTCAAAAGAAATCCAAAAAAAAAAAACAACAATTATGTGTATTTTACAATATTACTGTATATTAATTATTCAACAACCACCAATAACAGTTTTACAGCTTCGTAACCCCAAAGACTACCGCATATCATCGAAAGGTTACATAATTTATTTAAACACACTTAGAAATAAAAATTGTATAAAAATATTGTTGGCACAGATAACCTATCCGCGTAACAGAATTACCTGTAATGACCAGTTCACAGATTCATTATTGACTAAGAATTAACAACAGCAGACGAAAATTAATCAATGCTTAATGACATTATTAATAAATTTTCTGCAAACGATTTTAACTACTACTTTGGCTATGAAAATAATCAAAAGAAAGTAAAATGAATGACCAAATACACAAAATTGTTTCGCTCAAACTGTTGCCGGCTTCGGCGAAAACCTAAATCGAAACTAACAGCAGCAGTCTTTCAGAGAAAAACGACTACTGGCAGTGAAATTCGAAACAAATATATTGACAGCAGCAGCAATCGCTAATTCTTTTGTTATTTGCTTTTGCTGAGTTTGTCTTTTTTTTTTTTTTGGTACTTTGAAGAAACGAGACTGAAAAGGTTCTAGAAAAGTTTACTTGACTTTCTGATATATAGACAGCCGTTGGCCTTTAATGCCAATGTGGTTATCTACAAATTACCTACATATATAGATAAATAGTATTCTACGATTACCAATAGGCAATACGAATCCTATTTTTGAATTAGAATCCTGATTATGGATCCATTAGTTAAGCAATGCCAAATTTCGTTCCAAAAATTTGAATAAAATAATTGAAAATATCCATACCCAGGGATATGTTATGTTATGGCCCAATCCCAAAATAATCAATATTTTGAGCAAAAAACATACAAAATATGAGTCGTAATGAGCAAATCCCTAGAACATAAATGTATCATTCGGAAATGGAACGTCCAAGCGACAGAAAGACGTACTTCCATGTTAGCGATTTTTGATTATTTTTCGTCTACATGGCAAGGTGTTACTATGTCTACACTCCTCAGAAATATCAAAAATAAAATCATTTATGCAGTTGACAATCCATCTCATAGTTTTGTATGTAATTTTATTTTGACGTTTTTGATTTGATTTTTATTTAATTTTATTATGAATTCATATTGTACGTATAGAATTCACAATTTAAAGATTTCAGCAAGAGGTCAAAAATCGATTGGTCGATAAGTCATCCCATCTCCGAGCAACAAACTGGTTCTTATTTATGCAATTTTTTTATTTGCCCATTTTTGAATATACTCGTATATAATTTTTACAATGACATTGTGTTCAAATCCCTTAAAAATCTCAGTAATCGAGTCATTTTTACAATTCGACCATCCGTTTTAAAAATATGGAAAATTTTAAATACTCATAATACATTTGGATTTAATGACATTATAATAAAAGAAATATCGAAAATATGTATTTAGATTCAACATATGGTTATTAATCATAATTGAGGGTCAAAATTTACTTGCTGTAGTTATTTAAAGTTCAAAAATTGGAACAATGAGATTAAGACAAAAAATTGCAGGGTTTCAATTTGAAATGAAAAACAACTTTCTTTTTTTATTTCCGCAAAATTCGTAAAATTTATTTTACGAAAATTTCAACTCAATACCAAGTACAAAACCTCTGCTTCATAAGTAATTTTCTAAATTTTATTTATTAAACCTTGACGAAAACCAAATGATAGCTTAATTATTTATAAATTTCTTTAAAGCCATAAGATGTTATTACGAAATTTCAAGCGAGCTCAACAATTTGTTCAAAAGTTAATTATTTTACATTTTATTAAGAAAAAAGTTACAAAAATTTTAACATATTGTGTATTAAAAGGTAATTATCATAGTCTATTACATCTTGCCGATTTTAATTACCAAAAACTGTATAAAAAAATATTTTATTCTAAACCAAATAAATCTTTTTTCATATAACCTGATTTGTGGTCTTTTAAAAACTTTATAAACAGACCCATATTCATAACACCCCCTTCATTATCCAAATCATCACAAAACAACTGTTCTTTAAATCCCTCGAAACGTCTTAGCTTATAAATTTGTCCTCTAGCTTTACTGGCGCCTTCAACTTTACAAATGAATATTTTTTGCCAATGCATTCCTCTGATAATGCGCCAAAATTCCTGAGTGCTCTCTTTCAAACCCTCCACACATATGATGCCCGGTTTACCGGGGCGACTGAAGCCACTCAGATCTAAGTTGCGTGATTGCTTAACAATTTCTTGACGTTTTATTTTCGACTTGATATGATGTGAATAGATCCATAATCTTTCAAAATCCACCAATTCGTCTTCCGAATTTATTTCCGACGCCGGGGCAACTTCAAACTCACTGGCGTCTCGCTTCATAAGATCCTCGATTTGATCTTGCAGCCAGCTAAGTATTTGGAAAACATAACCCTCCGTTTTATCCATCGTATCTACGAAATTTTCAATTTCCCGCTTTAAATACAGCTCCTTATGCTTACTCATCAGGGGGGTATGGACGATAACAATGGCATTCTCTAGGACGGGGTATAAATGTGGTAACTCGATGCGCACATCGATTTTACTCTTTATTTTCCCACTCATTAACTGTAATCTAATATTGAAATCCATGTGAGCTTTTAAGTGTTTAACAACACTTTCATTAGAGGGATTGGCAAGAAACTCATTGAAGTCGCTGATAACACCCGGGTCGAAGATGTGCATTTCACCTGGCGATGAGTATATTGAAGATAACATATTGATTTCCTCCAATTGTTTGCTGATACAATCTCTATAAACTGCAATTTGATCCGCCATTGTATATCTAAAAAGTAGTGAAAATATTAATTTACTGATAAATTTTCGTTTTAGATTCATATTTTTTTAATGGTTTCGACAAAGTGGAATCTGTACCAGTCGTTCAACCTGTCGATATTTGCGTAATTAATTTGAAAACGGGGAAATATGCTGCGGCATTTCACTCAGGCTCCAAGGGAACGAGACATTTTGTGGTCTTCAAAGTTAATGTGAGTAGAAAAGTTGGTAGCAAAAAATCTAACCAGTGTGAAACTACTCAAACAGAAAGTACCCTGAGCAAAGCGTTGATAAACAGTAACACAAATATTGGAAAAGCATGTCTTTAAAACGTTCGTAAAATGCTCCAAATCGGTGCTTTCATATCGTTTTCTTAACGTTCCACTTTGTCAACTGCTGTAAATTCTGCGCAGCAAGTACTGATAACATATTTTGCTACCACTGCTCTTGCAGCACTATTTTTTACACCCTTGGCAAGCAGCGTTTGCCAGCTCCTTCTGCCTGGTTTGTTATTTTTTATTTACGTTACATTATAAATTTATATTTAAATTATATGTCTACATTTTTATTATATTTAATTATATACAGAACGGTTTCTATCAGAAGATAATCGATGTAGCAAAACCGACTGCTATAGCTATGGATTGTTTACAATTTAATGATAAAGCTTATGTGATCCTGATGGTGAATAACACTCAGTCCGAACAAGGTGCTGAAGATGTTTCCTCGATTTATGAGATTGCTGGCAATCACATTCAACCCATTCAGCACTTTACCACGCCCAATTTGTTAGCGTTAAAGTTGTGGACCAGTGACAGCAATTTATTTATGCTCCAAATATTTCAAAAACCGGAAGACTCTGCTATCAATGAGGTCTGCCCCTACTTTATATGGTCGGGTAAAACGTTCAATGGCCTAGGTAATATAAACTGCACAAATATCAAGAATATAGCAGGGTTCACGATCGACAAAAATCATTATCTAGCCGTGGCAAAATATCCTGATCATATTAATAATTTGCACAGCAATTCCCAAATATATAAATATTCCGAGGAAAGAAAACAATTTGAATTGTTTCAAAATATCGAGACGTTTGGAGCCATGGATGTACAATATTTTAGTGCGTCCAAGAACGGAAATGAAATTCAACATTATTTGATATATAGCAATCCTAAACGCACCCAAACCGAGCAAAAGATTAAAGCAGATGGTGGCAATGTCCATTTTGAATTGCCTTCTACAATTTACATATATAATAATAGTAAATTCGAACTCTTTCAAAATGTGCCTTTATATGGCGTTGCAAAGTTGTTACTCATTCAGGTAAGTAAAAACAATTCATTAAGATTTATATTTTATAAATTTCAAATGACTTCAGGTATTACTTTGTTTACTGTCATCGTACCAAATTCAACAGATTTTTTTCATTTCAAACGAGAAAACTGCAGATGAAATCAGCGAATCTGTTTCCAAATTTGAAAAAATTTGAAAGGAGGTAATGATTTGAGATGGTGTCAAAGTTTTCAAACAAACTGAATATTGCCATTAGTATTGCGAACACCGACAAACTGAGAAGGTTTCAAATGACCTAAGAATTATTTTTTCTGAATTTATGTACCATTTATTTTTTATTTTGAAATAATTTCAAGCAACATTTGTACTTTCGAGATAATATTGAGGAAAATCATACTTCCATTTCAAATGAAACAGTTCCAATTCAAATCTGTTAACAATTCTCAGTATCAACTAATTTCTGTTCCTAATTGTATTTAACATTTCCGTAACTGTTCCTCAGAGACGGGCAAGCGAAATAGTTAACTTTCAGAAGTTTTCTGCTATATTGTTATATAGAGATGTAATTCTAACATTTATTCGAAACATTTTCCAGTTTTTATTTATTTATTTATTTATTTATTTATTTATTCAGGATTGTAATTTTAAGCCCGAAGGCCGATTTGAAAATTACAATATTACAACGTATCTTCATAATTCAGTAACAAATGCATTTTACAACTTTCCAATACTAATGTTATAAAAAAGTTAATGTATCTTAATAGCAGAAAAATATGATTTAAATATGACGACCTACTTCACTTATTAGAATTTGCCACTATGTATGTTTTTGGTCCTATAATACGGAATTATAACTTTAATTGGAATTTTGAGCTACTCCATAATATAACGCAAATTGTTTATTACTTATATATAAATTTAATATTAATATATATATATACACATTATTTAAAATATAACTACAAAGTTATTGGCTCCCCAGCCACAAAAATATAAGTATAGGAAAAA
This sequence comes from Philornis downsi, assembly GCA_019455685.1. Taxonomy (NCBI): domain Eukaryota; kingdom Metazoa; phylum Arthropoda; class Insecta; order Diptera; family Muscidae; genus Philornis; species Philornis downsi. The sequence continues at coordinate 1,411,689 of JAHXMU010000069.1, forward strand.
AAAAACATTATGCAATAGTTAAGTTGTAAATATATCCTGTAAAAGTAACAATTGTACTACAAATTCGAAGACAATAGGTGCACTTAATTGTTTGATGCTTTTCCTACTGCTTGGAAACAATAATCAAACATTATATTCATACCCAGTATAGCAAAAAGTAATATAAAAAGAAAAATTATGTACGTGATACATGGTCAAGCAGTTTCAATCGGAAAACATTATTAGAATATGCAAAAAGCCGCAAGTTACTTGGTAGTTGATTCCAAGTTCGTGCAATTCGTACTATAAATGATTTTTCAAACATGGTATTACAAATTCTTGGTATTATTACCTGAGGTCTTCTACTCGAATGAGAAAAGTTGAAGGTATTACATAAAGGAGCCGGTATACCACTTTTTACTATTTTGTAAAATAAAAATAAATTTCTGTACTGTACAAACCTCTCAAAAGAACATCCCAAGAACTTCTTCACATGTTCGGAAATATGCTGCCTTCTGCGAATATTATAGGCAAACCGTACAATAATATTCACAGCTCTCTTTAATCTTGATAGATTTTCAACATTAGTTCCTGATATCACTTCAAGACAATAAAAAATCTGAGGCATAAGTATAGCATAAGCCAATTTACATTTTATTGTAAGCGGCAAGAAAGCAGCAGCAGAATAAAGCCTACGTAAAAGACCATATATTCTCCGGTGAACACTATTAATATGAACTTCAAATGCTAACTTACTATCAATAAGTACTCCCAAACACCTGTGATGACTAACAAAGTCAATCCTTGTCGTTCCCAAAAATATATCCAGATCCGATTCTAGGTAATTGGCAGAACCAAAAAGAATAGCCTTGGTCTTAGACGGATTAATTTGTAACGAATTTCTGATAGTCCATGTCAGAATACTATTAAGACAATCATTTATTTCACTTTGCAAAGAGTATGATGGACGATCTGAACAAAATAAGAGCATAATATCATCCGCAAACATAAATAAATTGCACGTGCTACAATTAATGCTTGCAGAAATATCGTTAATATAAAGTACAAAAAGTAGTGGACCAAGGACCGATCCTTGTGGGACGCCAGATGTGAGTTCAAGGCAGTTGGAACGTGCACCAAACAACTCCACAAATTGAGATCTGTTAGATAAATACGACATTACAAGTCTACAAGCGGATCTGGAAAAATTAAAATTAAATTTCAATTTTTCAATCATAGTTGCAAAACAAATACTGTTAAATGCTTTGGTAAGATCCAAAGAAATTAAAACATTTTGATATCCACGATTAATATTTTGTCTCACAGTGTCAGTAAGATGTAATAATAAGGACGTGGTGCTATATCCTTTCCGAAAAGCATATTGAGACTGGAAAATATGATTGCGAACATGACAAAGCATTTGGCTTTTCATAATTTGCTCAGCAACTTTGGACAACACTGGTAGAATTGAAATTGGTCGTAAATCCTCTGGACTATTGATAATTTCAGACTTTGGGATAGGCACAACGCGCGCAGTTTTCCAGGCTGATGGAAATACGGAGCTCATTAATATTGAATTAAGTACATGTACCACCAGATCCGAGATATATGGATAAATAATTTTTAAAAACTGAATGGGAATACCATCAATGCCAACAGATTTCGATTTTACTCTACCTAAAGCCTCCAGTACGTCAGCATCACTGACACTACTAAATGAAAATGAGTTTTCATCATCACTCAAATTATCAACACTAAAATCAGTATTATACAGGTTTCCAGAACCAACAGCACGAACAAAGCAATCATTTATATTGTTTACATCGCCCTCATATGATATTAGGGTTTCACGAGAACAACCTATATTCTTTATAACACGCCATAATCCAGAAGAATCCAAACCTCCAAACAATCGAGCAAAATATTTTCTTTTACATTTTCGCATGATTGATTTAGCTCTATTACGGTACTTGCAATAAATTCTTCGCCTTTCTTCTGTGCGATTATGAAGGTAATCCTTATAAGCCAAATTTCTCAATGATTTAGCCAGAATAATCCCAGGTGAATTCATCCAGTTATGGTCACAAGAACGTAATTTCCTCCGTATAATCGGAACATATATTTTATACTCTTCTGAAAAATTTGTATAACGTAGTTAACTTATTAATCTAACTGAAAGATGAGGTATTATGATATTCATATTTTTCCAACCGTATCCAATTTTTTAAATTTCTTATTTAAATAAAGTTTTTAGGCTACAAATTTTGGCCACGTTATATTATTTGCTGCTCTGGAAAATGAAGTTGTCAAGATCCTTCTTTTGGACGATGACAAACTTATAGAATCCAAAATCCAGTTTACAGGAGATTCTTTCGCGCCTGGAATTTATATAGAAACGTAATTCTAACATTTATACGAAACTTTTTGCAGTTTTTATATTCTTCTGAAAAATTTGTATAATGTAGATAACTTATTAATTTAACTGAAAGATGAGGTATTATGACATTCATATTTTTCCAAGCGTATTAAATTTTTTAAACTTGTTATTTGAATAACGTTTTTAGGCTACAGATTTTGGCCACGTTATATTACTTGCTGCTCTGGAAAATGAACCTGCCAAGATCTTTCTTTTGGACGATGACAAATTTATAGAATCCAAAACCCAGTTTACAGGAGATTCTTTTGCGCCAGGCATTTCTAACATGAGGGTTTACGAGGAGAATGGGAAGACGTATTTAATTGTGGCTAATGCCCGTATGAAGGGTAATAAGACCAATATATTTTTACCTCGCTTCAGACAAGATAGACGGTCCAATTCGTTAAGGCAACAGCTGATCGATTGGATAGAAATTGAATCCCATAGATTGGAGACAGTGGATGCAAATGAAGTAAACAAGAGAATGGAGGTAAGTGTTTATTTAAACTTAGTATAATAGAACTAAGAAATTTCCAGACCATATTCTTATAAATGTAATTCTCTCGTTGAAAACAAAACATGTTCAATTTTATTATTTATTTTATTATCAATTTCCCACTATGTGCAGCCAAAAAACTGAAAAGACAGAATCATTTTACGCGAGAACTGACATATACATATAATAAGAAAGAACGAATATGTTCAGCATTTCCAAAATTCTTTTTATTAATATAACAAAATCATGCTTCCTTTGAAATCAGTTCTAGAAAAATACTGGTTAGTCCGCGAACTAATAAAAAAGTGAATAGTAATGACGAAACTAGTTCAAGGTTTTGGGAAATTGCACCAAAAGTGCATGAAGTATATGTTAAAAGTAGTTCTAATAAGTGAATAGAGGGGAACAAATCTAATTTTTTTGCAATAGTAACATTATTCCAATTTTTGTCACTTGTAGGACATCGTACACTGAGCTCACCAAAGTAGAGACATTCGCAGCAGGATACTGCGAATTAGTTTACCAAAATATTATTTGTGAACTAGTGAATTATGAACTAGTTTGAGCTGGAGTAGAACTGTTTAAAACTTATAATGACTTTTATTAAGATTACTACCGCGCCATTCCTCGGACATTAATTGCAACCGAATCTGGAAATCAACGTACTGGTTGACAACCTAAACAGGATGAAAAAGTGCGACTTGAATTCGTTCTCGAATTCATATAAGAGGGATGCTTCGAGATCGATAACATTTGATGTCAGAATGCAGGTCTAAAGTAAAGATCACTGAGAACGATTGGGCGAAAATGAGGATCATGCGTTTGGTACACGGGCACCGAGTCAGTGGGTCAGCGCTACGATTCACTATTAGAGAAGTTGTTCTGATATCCAAGCGCCCTTTAGTTATGATAAGACAGATTGATGTATATCAGACTATCTTAGTCTATGGAATTATACTGTACTTCTTCTCTGCCAGTTGTAAAATATTTGTTTTTCCTTTCAGAAAAAGCTAAAACTTTTAGATAATCTTGGCTTTAAATCTAAAAGAGCCATATCAAATACTAACATAAACTATGTTCTTACGGAAAAAGTAAGTACACATTATCCTAAATGAAGTTTAAATTTAGAAAATAAAATCATTTTTAATTGCAAAAGTTAATTTACCCAAAAATTGGAATGTCCGAGAACTATTGGCAAGCTTTGTATTACATAAATCAAGCTTTGGAATTGTTGGAACAACAAATGAACGACAAACAAAAAGAACGTGTAAAGCGTAACGCCAACTTCAATGAACAAGACGAACATTTGGAGTATACCTACGACTCCCTTGAAGTCAATACTTTGACCGTAAATCAGAATTTGAAAGCCAAATACGTTAATACGATTGAAGTAGAAAATCCAGAATTCAAAGAAATCAGTGCTCCAAAAGTTGTGGTTAAGGACAAATATATAAAATCCCCTAAAAGCGAGCGTTACAATAATATGACCAATCTGTACTACTTACAAGACAATGAAGTTATGCAAATAAGAAATTTACAAATCAATGGCAAATTGAATGAATACACATGGAGTGATTTGCTAAATAATACTCTTAAACGCGAGAAGGAAATCCAATTCGTAAAATCTCCCATTAAGATAAGAAATTTGGAAACCGACCGTTTAGTGGTAACCAACAACGAGGTCAATGGCCAACATTTGGGAGCATTAATACCCATTGATGATGGTGAATATGTGATCAATCAAGATATACAATTTGCAGCTCCTGTCATGGCGAAATTTATTCGCATCAATGAAAGATTAAACAACGTTCATGTGTTTAAGGGTAAATTTGATGTTCTGTTGAAAAGATCAAATGAAACTCAGATTATAGAAGGAACCAAAAATCTGAATAATGTCAGAGTTATGGAGCCTATAACAATGGCGGTAAGTTGTTTAAATATCTTTAATGACAGTATCGGAATAATAAGCATCCACCTAATCAGGGTCAAATGTTGGGCAAGCAATTAGAATCCATAACTCCCAACAAAGCTATACACGATCCCTTGGTGCTGCAAGGAGATTTTGTCATAAATGGAGATATGGGCATTATACAGGAATTGAAAACTTCCGACATTATAGATTTAAGGGCAAAACTGTCTGTCAGACAAACGCTGAATAATGGCTTACGTATGGATAAACCATTGAATGATTTGAATTTGAAATTTCTTCAGCCTTTGAAAGCCAACAATTCGTTAATTACTTTTGTAAATCAAAACGATTTGCAACGACTGGTGAAATTTAATCAAGATGATATTCAAATCGTTGAAGGGCCAAAGACATTTCAAAATTCTTTGGAAATACGCCGTGGTTTCAGTGAAGTCAAAAATTTAAATGGTGTTGATATGGAAAACTTGGAAAAGACTTCATTTCTAAAGCATAACAATCAAACTATCAAGGTGCCAATTAAATTTGCAAAAATCCAGGCAAACGTGTAAGACAAATCTCAAAGCACATATATTTCATAATTATTAAACTCTTGAAACTTTTAGTATCGACAGCCCCTTCATACTATTGAACAACAAAAATTTATCCGACTACATGACAAAATCTCGCAACCAAACTATTCGAGGTAACCTTATAATCAATAATCTCAAGGCGAATACAATAAAAGTGGATCATATTAACACAAATAATAGAATATTTCAACAACATCTACATGATATCTACCAGCAAAAATCCCGGAATGCACCGCGAGAAGAAATATTTTTGAATAAGCAAAAATTCCATGGCTCTATTTATGTACTAAATATCGTATTAAATTCGACCATCAACAATGTAAATGTGGATGATATTGAAAAAAGTCTCCTACAACTGGAGGGAAACATAAAATATGTGGGCGATTTTAAATTTAATTATCCCATGAATATAACAAAATTAGCATTCTACGGGCAATTAAACGGAATTAATGCAGAAGATTTGGGTAGATCTTGGCTAAAGAAACGAAGCCAAGAGAAACAAGAATTTCTGTTAGCTCAAACTATTGCCAAGGTAAATGCAAAGCAAGGAGTTCACTTACAAGGAAAATTGAATGACTACACCCTAGATGAATATTTGGATAAAACATATTGGATTACCAGAGAAGAGTACATATCTAACATTGTATTTGGTAAGTACAAAAGGTGAAAAACTGCAAAGACATACATATATTACATGTGTCATAACGATATGATCGTTTTAGAAAATCCAATTGAAATGTCCTCAGGCCTGAACACTGCTACTTTAAACTCGAATTATGTACCAGATGAATTGTTGTGCTTGGGAGATTCTACGGATTTCTTTCAACCACTAGTGATTGAAGGCGATTTAGAAATCGAGGGTAGAATTGCCAATGTTTCCGCAATCAATAATATAGATTTTCGAACTTTAGAAGCTTATCTTCAGGGTGCTTATGGGAACACACTTTTTGTAGAAAGTGCTTATTTTAGCCGGGGGCCAGCTGTATACCAAACATTAAATCATCATAACATTGCGCAGACCTTAGACTCGGTATGGCTGGCTAATGAAAATGTTGTATTGGTACACAACGCCGAACTAGCTGATGCCTATTTTGACGGTTTACTGGTGTTTGAGGTAAGTTGGCACATATAAGTCCTTGAGACCATAACATTGATGATTGATATACATTTCGGTTTTTTCTCTATTCCAGGGTCCTATTAATAACATGAATCTTGAATTTCTTCAGGACAACTATATAAGTAAATCTAAAGCCCAAAACATCTCAGCTGAAATAAGATTCCACAACGAAGTTATTAATGAAAACGATATTGAAGCATATAGTATAGATCTATTTGGGCCAATCGTTGAAAAAAATAGGTAAGTTTAAGGCATACTGATTTTATTACTATATATGTAGTACAGCTATGCTTAGAAATGAATTGTAATGGTTAGGTCCGTAACGTGACATTAGTAGCTTTCATCGATTAGCAGATTTCCACTCTTAATTGCGTGCAATTAAGTTTCCGAAATTCAAATACGTAATGAAATAGTCTCACCTCAGAGAGTCTAGAAGTAAGTGCATCGCCCGTAAAGGGGACTTGTTTTTATATCAACGTTTAGGATATACTATCTCGTTGAAGTAATCGTGTTATTTCTAAAGACAAAGTAGAAATTAGAAAATCGAGCTATAACATACGAAATTGTTGATGCAATGTGAATTACATTTATAGCATTTTTTTACATTGATATGCAAATTGGAAATTATTTCTAAAAGGTTGAAGGCTGAACATATTTTGGATGTTAGAATCATCCATTAACGATTTTAGTCCAAGCAATGCATTGATTATGATTATATCTGGTATACTGATTGTTGAAATGTTGAAAATATAAGGGTTTTATTCTAGCTTCGTTTTGAAAGGCCTAAGCTTTAAAAGCTAGAGAGACACTATTAAATGGGAAATTCTGAACGGCCTTAACAACTCTAAATAAGCTAAAATTCGTGAACATTTTCACATTATTGAGATCTTATTTAGGTGATCTTGGCGTAATCAACAAGTTCATAGAATATTGGCATTCATATATTTAAGTATTAGTTATTCCAAAAAATTTGTAATACGAATTTCGTACAACAGCGAGACTATCACATTTTGTTATTTATTTATTTCTGGCTTGTAATTTAAAGCCTTCCGGCCAATTATAAGTAAACTACAATATGCAACAATTCATCTATTAGATTGAATCTGCTCAATATAATAAGCTGAAAAAACACGTAATAAAAATTAAATATAATAATTTGGCATCAGGATCTGTACACTAAGCTCTATCCGGAATAATATTTAAATTGTTGGTAAACGCCCAAAACTCACAGCTTGTTGAATTTATAAAAGTAATTCAATCCCAAGAAATACACAAGTAACTATTACATATTTGAATTCATATTCGAAACGGAGTACGTTTCTACGGTAATTTTTTTAAAAATGTAAAACCCTCGAAATATAAGCCGGATTTGGGCTTGAGATACAAAAACTATGACTTCCGAATGTTATAATTTGATCAACTGTGATAGTCAATGAATTAAGTACTAAAGATATATAGTTTTGTTTTAAGTGGTTAGATATATAGTTTTACTTGAACCACTGTATCAAACCGAGGGCAATTTTCGAGGCGGCTAAAAAACGGTGCAATTAAATGAACCAGCATAAAATGTACACAGTCTGCAGCCCCGATTATTTGAAATATATATTTTATGGCAAGAGTATTTAAAAAAATATTAAATTTAAAAAAATACAACAAATTTGTTAAAAAATAATGTTTGTCAAAATAGTGTGACATATTTAAAAAAAAATGGGATTGATAACCACTCATTAATTGAAAAAGAACGAATTAATTTAAAACACATAAAAGAACAAATTAAAAATTTACTCAAAAAAAATATATTTCAAAAATTGTTTTTTTTTTAATAAAATAATTTAATAATTTAAATACTAATAGGCATATATATAAATATATATAAAATACATATATATAAAGTAAAATAATAACTAATAATTTAATAAAATTCCTAAAATAACCACACTAATGGGTCGTGCTTTTGTAGTAAGAGTAGCTCGAATTTACAATTTACTACCAAGCCATCTAAAAAGTTTTAAATTATGTCCTGATTCCTACAAAATGCACATTCTACAACACTTTCAGATTGTACTGTAAAATTTTGTTTTCAATTAAATTGTGAGCAGCCTTTATTACATACCGATTATCTTATATTTCCAGATTATATATCGATTAACTTCTAACTTTTGAATTAGTCTTTTTCCATACATCTTTTTGCCTTTGATAATCATACTTTCTTTAAAATCATGTTACATTTTTATAAACTTTATATCTAATTTTTATTACATGTTTTTTTTTAACTTATAATATTGAGCAGATTAAATCTAATAGATGAATTGTTGCATATTGTAATTTACTTATAATTGGTCGGAAGGCTTTAAATTACTAGTTAAAAATAAATAAATATAAAAAGATTAAGCTTTTTGAATTTTTTTTCGGAAATTCGTGATTTTTCTTGGAGAAGTAGGCACGGGAAGAATCAGGAGATAAACAACGATGCAAACACAATTTCGAAAACTGTTTACTATATTTTAAAATTAAATTAGGGTTCATCTTTTCAGAATTTGCTGTTTTCAACATATTTATTCCTCTATTATGAAATGTATTAATAGACAGATATGATGTCAAAAAAAAAGAGAAAACTGGTGATGGTTTTGTTGCTTATGCTTCTTTAAATCGAACTTTTCTATTATAATTTCTTATTGCTAGAGCCGGTAATGCGCTCTTAGTGGCGACATGCTCTTATACCAACATACAAATGTGCCGAATGAGGGGCACAAGGTCGCAACTTCAATGTACAGCGATCTTCGACTTTTTGATTGGATTTGATAAAGAATAATCTAACTAAAATGATTCGAAAATATATTGCCAACATCTTTCATATATGCTGCAGTAGACTGCGTTCGTGTCATTATTTTGTTTGGTGTTTTTATGATAAAATTTATTTTAGATGAGCGCCTTATCAGGCCACGGCATCCGATCCTAGTGTTGGGGCTGCCAACGACCACTAGACTGGTGAATTGATTTTCAGTAACAAAAGTTACCTACTGGCCTAAGTCGCCTTCTCACTTTAGCTACCATCAAACGGACGTTCGATGGCATTACCAGGGAATACTTACCCGAAGGTCGGAAGTCGTGAGCTGCTTGGGAAATTCTGCAGGAGGATCTGATTACTCAAAAGTGTATAACAATCGGAGAACCCAAAATTAGAAATTTCCCCATTCCATTTGGAATATTTTCTACGGGCGGCGTATAATAGATATGTATGTCTATTCTAGTCGCCACTTAAGAAGAAGAAGACTGCACTCGACGTACATAAAAGTTAGCATTCTATGTATCTTTGGCCAAATCAAAATGACGAAATGTGGAAGAAGATATGAAAAACAAGGGAATTTCGTTTAGTCTGTTGAATGCGTATGAAAATGAGATATTGTCAATTATGTCACAGTATAAAATTTCTATCTATATAATTTTTCTGATGAGGTTTCATCCGCAAGTCGTTGACAAATATGAAGAGTTGTGTATAAGTTGAGTATGACTAATGAATTCCAAAGACCGCCAAAATGAGTTTTACATTTTGATATACAACAGTCGACATAATATTTGAAAAATAAAAAAAGGCAGCTTTAGAGAGAATGTTGCTGACAATACCAAAATATGAAAGTAAACCATGTCCATTTTCTAAAAAATTTTTCGTTAGAATACCCAAAATGTTAAACTTTTTTGAGCACATTTTTAAGAACAAATATTTATGTACATATGTGCCACTGCAAAATAACTTTAGCCTTTAGCAGGGCGATTCGATATTAATTTTCATTGAGATTTTATGCTCACATTACATCATTTATACCAATTTGGTTTGGCGTTGCACCTTCGAAATTTATTTGTTTTCATGGTATTTCTTGAAATTCTTGAACTTCTTTTAACAAAGCATTCAGAAGCCAATGCCCAAAATCTCTTTTGAGTGTGTTAATTTTGTTCACTTTTCTCTCAAAATAAACAGATGATTATACCCAAATTGAGCCTTTTGTTAGAAGTCTTTTTATGTGAGAGCAGCCCGTATGTGTAATGGGCCTCCAACCGAGTTGCGAGTATTCAATATGCCTAACATTGCATTTCACAACAGCGCCCTTCAATACTTTCAAACATCTATTTTGAATTGAATTTTACATGTACAGGGTTGCCCATATTCGACGGACCCATGTTTTTTAAAAA
>JAHXMU010000069.1:1427380-1450518 GCA_019455685.1 Philornis downsi
CTAAGAGTTTTCAGAATGCATAAGAAATTACGGGATTTTTATTTTCTAAATATATATATATATATATATATATATATTTTATATAGTGTTCTACTGCCTTTATTAAATCAAATTTTATGTATGATGCTCAAATGTAAAAATTCTTTAACCAAACTATTATTATCAGAAATCTGATTTTCGCTCAGCGGAGATGTACAAACAGCCCTGTGTTAACCCCAAATGTCAAATTTTACACTTTCCACGTTAATACAGCGAAAATGAATGAATGAAATGAATTTGATGCATTTTGCATAGGAAAAGGAATTCCGTTTTATGCCAATACCAGGGCCAAATAGGCCCCACAGCGCGAAATTCAAGATGAAACTTGTGGACGGAAACAAGGAAGTGAAAGCGTGTTTTTTTTTGTCCAACTTTTATTTATTTATTTTTTTTTTTTTTTTTTGACTCAAATTTTTGGAAAACTTCAGTTAGAAAAAATATATATATAAAAACGGAAAATCAGGGGAAATTTTAATTTAACAAAGATCGTAAGAAATGAATTCAAAAGAAATTTTAAAAATCCATTTTTACAATTAGTGTTGAAAATTAAGCTATGAAATAAAAAAAATAAGTGAAAAAGCATTATAAAAAACTAAACCTCCAATTTAAAAAATCCGCTTTTTGCAGACATATTTTTGAAATATTTTTTTAAATATGCAATTCTTACGAAATGGCCTAAGTCTATTGCATCCACGCTAGCATATTTCTAAAGTTAAATTTTTCTGGCACAGCATCCCACCAAAAAGGATACATAAATGTTCCGAAAAATATTTTGAAAAATTAGAATATTTTTAATTTGAGTAGGCACGTTAGGGTCTGAAAAAGGGAGTCCAAGGGTCTCGTAGGTACCATGCGGTTTGCCGCCAACTTTGACTTGGTTTTCGTAATTTGTTGAGCAGAACTTACCGTGCATGATACAGTTAAGACGGAATATCTGACGCTAATTTTAATCTTCATTAATTTTAATAACTGTTAAAATCATGTTTGGAAATTTAAAAACAGATGTTGTTTTTCATTTATTTTGTTTTATGTAACGTATTTTATTTTATTTTATTTATTTTTCATTTAATTTCTTTCTATTTTTATGTAAAATATTTTAGTTAATTCTATTTGTTATATTTGCACGTTTTCTTTTCAGCGGATTATCTTTCGATTTTATGCTATTTGCGGAAAATACACTTAAAATCACCGGTCATCAAGTAATAACCGCAAATTGGTCTGTTTTAGAAGCCATTGTCGATGGCAATCTTAATCTGGTCTTGGTCAACAATTTGAATTTAGTCAATGATATAGTTCATAACATAAAAACTGCAATACCTTATGATTTGAAAGCTCCCAAGACATTTGGAAATGTTACGATCGAGCACTTATTTGCTGATCCTTCACGCTTGTTAAACAATGTTCCTGTAGCAAATTGGATAAACGACGCTGTTTATTTATACCAAAACTATACCATACATGGTACAACTATCATTGAATCTCTCAATGTCTATAATGATTTATTTATATTGGGCAGGCTAAATGGCAAACAATTTAATGAGAATACATTACTCCTTCAAGATCGAGAGCAAATACTAAGGGGGAATCTACGCATTTTAAGTCACTTGGTTAATGAGCAAAGATTCTTAACAAATAATATTGAAAATCTGTACGCAGATTTTATAAACTCTGTATATATTCCAGACTTTGTTGAAAACATAATGAGTTTATCAAAAAGTCCTAACATATCAAGTCATGTAATATTTAAGGAGCCATTAAAGGTTCAAAAATATCACGGACCTGAGGGCTTGTTAACGAAAGCACATTGGATGAAAAGATCCTTGTCGCAAATATTGGCAACTGATATGGAGATTATAGATGAAGAGCTGCACGATTTTCTTGATTTTGAACAGACTGAAAATTATTTGAGAAATGTTACTAAAGGTGGGAGTGGAAAGAAAATGGCAAAACTTTTTTTAATTATATCATTCCTTTAGAACGTCATTATGCCGTGGATCATTTTAAAATTCATCAAACTCTAAATTTGAATTCTACCCAGATTATGATGATGCACTTCCAAACACCAGCTGCCTTGATAGATCTGTTAGCAGTCGTTGATGGGGCACAGAACAATACTCATTTTTACAAATGGATATCTAAAAGCGAGCTGTTTGAAAAATATGAAGGTAAGTTTTAGATTACTACTATGAACTTGGTGTTGCCAAATTTATACACATTTATAAGAGATTCCCTAATTGTGGGAGCGGTTACCGAAGAAAACACGAGTTTCTTCGGCAAAACGACAAAAGTCGAAATATAGTAGAAAAAAGCGTTTTCGACGAAGGAGTCACAAGCTGGTTGTAAAACAATTTAGACATGCTCTATAACTCCTTTTCCCAACGCGGAAACTTAGTTCGGATTTATATTACGCTGACGAATCTGATGAATTTGTGCTCAGTATAAAATATTTGGGTATTTTAACTGATGATAGATTATGTTTCGACCTTGCCGTAAAATAATTGCAACCCGCTCTGTAAAAAAATTTCTGCTTTTCTCAATACTGCCTAGGATATTGTATCGCACTTAGATATATTCTGGTACCAAAAAAAAGTATGTGAACAAAACTCCTTTAGCCTTTAACAGGGCAATTCGATATTTATTTCCATTGAGACCATATGTCCACATTACATAATTTGTACCAATTTTTTGCGTTGTACCTTCGAAATTTACTTGCTTTCGTGGTATTTCTTGTGTTTCTTTTACAAAGTATTCAAAAGCCAATGTCCGAAATGCGATGATACCGTTTTGTATTTTAACCAGAGATAACAAGTATGTCCTATTTCTCAATACTAAAATATAATTTTTAAATTTGTTGCATGACCTTTTCTTTTTTCGACATAACCTTCTCCTTTTCCAATTCCTACAACATGTGCATTGTCTATTTTCCTACATCAGCATTCCAGTCGAAAGAAATTTCGAAACAAGTTATCTCATTTCACGTAAATGCCATACAAAACAGTCTACTTCACATTATGAATCAAAATCAAAGTTATATATTTTATCTTTATGAAATTCTGGATATTTTATCGAAAGAAATCTCAAATCAATATAATTTCAGCGGCATAAATTTCATAAATGTGGATAAGATCTGCTAGAAGTGGATCTTTGAAAACTATTCCCTATAATGGCAGTTAATTCAAACGCACATTTTAAAATTAACTAATTTTTGTTGCGAAAGGCAAATTTTTAACGTATTCATCAACCCTTAAGTAATAGCAGATGTTTCTTGATGCTTTTTACAATTTCCCGCCTTTTAAACTGTTTTACGTCTTTTTCTCTTCTTCTTCGTTTACTTCTTTGGTGGAATTACCCATGAACCAACCCTTTCGCTACATTTGAAACTATCTTTAATTCTTAATATTAAGTCATGTTCATACTTATGTTTTTATTTATTTTTTTTTTAAGTTTAAGCATAAAAACTAGTAATTGGAAATTAGTTTAGATGAAAATACTTTTGTGTGTTTTAAATAAAATGTAGAAAAGTTACGAATAATGAGTAGAAATATGATTACTAAACATATTTTTGAACAAACAAATAAAGGCAAATGATAAGAAGTGGGAGTAATAATTATACCGGAATAAATCAGAAATATTTAACGTACTCAACTACTATGGTGTTTAATAGAGACTCCCTGGAGCCGCACTACTGATCCAATTCTTCACTTTGTATATCTAAAATGGCTCTTAATATGCCCACCTCCAGTTTGGCCGCCGAACGTGTACTCAAACGATTCATTACATTTGCGACATAAAGTCCCAATGCCTCATGACGCGATGAGTTGCAAAGATTCTTAAAGAATGTCGGCGGCAAGGAGTTATCAAAATTACCCAAATTTATAATCTCTGAAGAGTTGGTAACCTTTCCGGCAAGCTGGGCGCCATTAGCAGTGTTATTCGTTTCAAATATGATGTCATTGCGAAAGTCGATATCCTCAATGCGTGGCGAGAAGCCATTTGTCGATGTTGTCGAAGCTACTGTTGCTGCCGTGGAAGAGGAGGGTCCATTGCCCGGAGTGGTGATTAGACCATTCACCAAATTATTAGAAGGGTTTGCTGGTATAGTTATAACGTTTATACCGGGTGGTGTACTTGAAGAGTTGACACTGGTAATATGTTGTTCCTGGCAATCTTGTTTCAATTGCAAAAGTTGAGCTGTGGTGGTATGGTGCTGCTGCTGTCTTTGTGGTGAAGCAGACTTTTGAGAAGAAGCAGAAGCTGGCGATGGCCTAGAGGCCGACTGCGGCGTTTGCTGATTATTACTCTTTTTTGTTTGAGGCGTTGATGGCTGATCCTGTGACAGCTTACGTTTTAGGGACTCAGGCAATTGGATAGTTTTACCCAATTCGAGGCCGTGCATAGCACCAGCATTGGCAGCGGTACGAGCTAAAATAGTCAAGAAGACGAGACAATTATACAGACAGTTGTTGGAGAAAAATTTCTAAAAATTATTAGTAAAATAATAGCAATGTAAAGTACAAAATACATGAAACGTGGTATAATAATGTGATATCATTCTCAAAAGATGAATGGACACCTGCTTATCGATGTGAAAAATGTTTCCGAAAAATGTATATCTATAGTTGAAGAAATCTGGACGAAAGAGTCAATCCTTTTATGTAGTGCATTGCTCAACTCCATTGACTAATTGACTCTGTGTTCCTACAATATTACACTTGCGACTTTATATCCCAATCCCTGTCTGAGAAGTGTACAGCTGTTCGATGGTTAGTACACGCGACTATCGTTCGCATGATCGCAGGTTCAAACCCTCATGCACCCACAATCATTATTTAAGCGGCAGTGATCTAGACGTATCTAATGAACGCTTCGAGTAGTCGAGTAATCGACAAGTTTAGTAAATGATCTCAAACAGTGACGTTCGGAATCATCGCTTAACTACAGGTCCCAGTGAGTGATTCTAAAAATGGAATGCTCTGACATATCTTGTATATAGTTCCGGATATTTTATACTATTCTTTTAAGAATGGGATTTGATGTTCGCTTTCTTTTTATAGAAAGGCCTTTGATTAAAAAGTATCACAAATAAGCTGTCGCTGAAAAATTGGGCATTGGTACCTCTTATTTGTAAAAGCAATTTGATGGCAGACTTTTAGTCAGCCAATTTCATTTAAAAATTAAGAATCTTTATCCTTAAATCAGAGATTAAAATTAAACCGAACAAAAAAAGTCCTGTTGCTTTCAAAATTCAATTATGATGTGTCATTATATCGACTCATGTCTCTTTCTAAAAGGATAAGAGCGTCTAAGGAGGCTGTTGTCGGAGGCTCATTGGGAAAGAACCAAGAGCAAGCTTTGTGCTTCACAACAGATTAAGAGCCACAAAACACAAACCTTAGTTGCTTTTAATAGTGTTATGGTGAACTTCATTTCATTTTATACACAAAATTATAATTCTTCAGCCGGGCATTTTATTTTTCTTATGTTGTCATTCATTCTTCAAGCATATCCATGTTTAAAGGATTCCCAAAAGAACTGTTTTATAGCAACTAAAACCTTACCTTGATTCATTTTCATGCCTTGGTTGATGTATGAGCGATTTTGTTGTTGATTGGCCGGCGAGACACCGGCTGTTTTCTTCATGATAATGCCCTTCTTTTGCAATGCTGCCGCTGCAGCAGAAGGCGTGTGTGACATGGTTGCGTTAGCGTTTGATTTTGTTGTTGTCGCCATTGAATTTAAGAGTTTTCCACTACTTCCGTTTTCCCCTGGTGTGGTTTGAGGTCTGGCCATAATTTTAGTTGCAGATTTATCTTCCTTCTCGGGCGAAACGGTGGAATTATGCGACTTGTTGGGACTCTCTGCCTCAGATCCTGACTCGCCCGACTGACCTGCTTGACCACCCCCGCCCTCTTCCTCCTCCTGTACTTCCAACATCTCATATTCCTCATCCTCCTCCATAGGTACATTCGCTTCGCTAAACAAAACAACGAAACAAATCCAAATGTGAAATTTATCATAGCTTCAATTCTAAAACGTCATTACGTACTCTTCTTTGGGTTCTGGTTTTAACTCAATTTTCTTGTGGATTTGATCCATTAAAGAAAACAATTTCCAGGCCGACGTTTCTTTTAGTTTTTCCTGTTCATATTTCTTTTGAAGCACTTTAAAAATGGATCTTGATTCGTGCACTGTAACGATATTTTTTTACAATAAAGAACAATGTACGCTTGCTGTCAATGTGCTCCATCGCAACTTACCCGACAAACTGCTATTTTTTCCCACTCTTGCCCAAGCATCATCGATTTCTTTCTTCGTGGCGCCCTGATAATTTGGATGCAAGACATTTTCATGCGCGATATCGGCCAGAATCTTATCCAACTGAATGGGCATTATGTTAAATTATATATATACACACAAGTATGAACTCGATTTAGCGTAAACTTCCTTCAAAATATAACTAAAATTCTTATGCACTTCCCTACTCGCTTGCAAATATACTTCTGATGGCAGTTTTGCGCTTCGTTTTTGCTTATTCCTTTTGCTGTGCGTTTTCGCGGCATACCAGAAAATTACACAAAAGAGAGTTACCATATTGTTTTTCACGGTTTTAACAGTTTCACAGTAAATAGCAAATGTATAGGATAGCTTTAGAAAATGTTGATTTAGGTGCTTATTGTCATTGGGTACTTGCTATTACTTGGTATTTATCAATGCCAACCATAAAGGTAATTTTGGATCAAAGAATGGTGTACCTATCACATAACATTTCATGAACTCACAATTTTTTTAAAATTTAGAGATAAACAATAACCTAATTTTGAAACACAACTTCGATTGAGGGACTATGTAATAAAAGATTTCCTATTTCAAAAAATAAAAAAAAAAATTTATTTTCTGGAAAAAATATCTCGGTAGAGAGAGAAAAAACAATTTAAAGGCGAATAAATGTCTGAAAAGTTATATTCAGGCATTTCTTAAAATGACACAACCATATTTTAAGGCGGCTTCATATAACAAAATCATATATGGTACTTACGCAATGCTTAGGCTTCAATATAGGAATTAGAGTGATTCAGAATGAGTCTAAAATATAGCCTAATTTTTCAAATTGCAAAATCGTTTAATCTGTCATATAAACATGCAGAATCAATCTGACGTTTCTGAAAACGATATAAAAATCTATAATATTGGTTTATTAGAGAGGTTTTAATGTGTTCTGAATATTTCTTCGTTTTTGCCTTAAAATAAGGGTAATGCAAAATTCGAGTGTTGTACTAGTATTAATGTAAAAATATGGAACCATAGACGCCGAACGATGAGAAATTGCTTGAACAAGTTCGGAAAATATGGATGTTTCCACAATTCTGCTTTTTGGCAATTCGTATTTGCACACGAAGAACATTCTGGCAAAGCTCAAAACGTGGTTTTGATTTTTGTTTGGTTTGCAAATCTTATTTAGCAAAAATTTCCAGTGATGACATGGCTTTTAGATATACGCATACCAAAGTTTCTGGAGGCTCAATTTTTATTTTTACTTTGGAAACCGTGTGTTTGTGCTTAATAATTAAATGTGATTTAATGAATGAAAATTAAACCACTGAATAAATAACTAACATGTAAATGGTGTTCATTATACAAAAAAATGCCCCTAATTATTAATCTATTTGCATTCACAGTTTACTTTCGCGCCTTTCACGAGCATGTGCTTTTGTTTTCTTCATTTATATTTATAGCTATAGCTGTAAAAAGGAGAAATAAAGGAGAATATCTATACGGCATTGTAGTTCTCCTCACTCCAAGCAATTTTAGAGATTTCACGCGAAATGCCTCGAAATTCATGTTATTCTTCTTCCATTGATTCCTGTCTACATTCATCAGATCGAGATTAATTATTTTGGAGCTAAATTAAAAATTTGGTTTTATTTACACATTTGCCCCTTGAGTAAAATTTGAGACTGTTAAAGCAGCCAGAGAGCAAGCTGACCTGTTCTCTCACAGAAAAGAATAATAGACAAAGCCTGAAATTATCTGTGGAGTGACTTTTGTTAAATCTAAACGTTAACTTAAGTGTACGAAATTGCCCTCTCACGCGCTCATTCACAATATGGAACTTTGATTGTTTAGATATTTATAATATGAGCTGCGATTGTTTTCAAATGTAAGTAATCACTTACTATAACCTATATAAATATTAGCAAAAATATTGAAAATTTTCCAGATATTGAACAAAGTGAGTGGGCAAGAGAATAATATAAGCTTGTTCTAATAGTCTCAGTTCTCACTCCAGAGACAAATGTGGGGACAAATACCACAAAAATTATATTATTTTCACAGCAGGCAGCTTTCTTTCAATTACAGACGTTTATTTAAAAAAATTGGAAAACGTATCTAATAGGGACACCAACACCACGCCAGTGTTGTTTCCACTATATTCTATACATGTCTGGTACATTACTTTGGTATTTGATTCTAAATTAGCTACGGAGTAGGGAAATTTTTCAATGCCAGCGCAGGCAGCTGCAAAATTTCCTCTCCTGTCGGCAACCACTAAACCGCCACTGAAATTTGGATAAAACTTAACAATTCTTTGTATACTTTTGATGGCTGCGTCTTCTGGCGATAAACCCATACGCAAAGATTCCACTGCCAGAAATGAGGGCAGAAAGCGCATCATTATATCACCATCACCAGTGGCAACTGCGGCACCAAACTCGTCGTCGGCATATGCACCTGCGCCGGGTATGGGAGAATCTCCAACACGACCAGGAATCTTGTGCTTAGCACCGTTTGTTGATGTTCCGGCGAAAATATGACCACTTGCATCGACAACAATCATGCCTATGGTATCATGATTCCACTGGTCAACACGATACGAATAATGCGAATGTTTATCATCTGCACCGTTTTTAATGGGTTTGTAAGGACCACATTGTGTCCTTGAATCGGGAATTACATTAAACCAAAAGTTTGGCTGACAATTGTTCTCCCTCCATTCTTTCCACATTTGCTCTGATTTGGGCGTTTTCAAAGATTCCCTTTGCATTCCCATCATCTGTGCGAAATTAGTTGCTGCTTCACCTACCAGCAAAGTATGTTCAGTATGTTCCAATACCATACGAGCTACTTGTGACACTGATTTTATTTCCTTCATACCGGCGACGGCACCAATATTCATAGTCGCTCCATCCATAATCATAGCGTCTAAGGTAGTCTCACCATTTTCGTCAGGAGATCCACCATAGCCTACGGTACCATCGCATTGCAGTCGTTCACAGGTTGCACATCCCTCTACCACAGCATCTAAAGCAGAGCCGCCGGATTGCAGGGTATGCCAGGCTGCTTCATTTGCTTCCGTAAATGCCCATGTGTTGATGACCAAAGGTACAGTTTGCGCTTTGGTTTGGTAAGGATTGGTAGCTATTAGAATTATCTTCAATATAAGTAAAAGATGTAAGGGAATGTTTTTAAAAAACATTTCTTCCTCTATTGTTGCTGTAGGATCAAAATGTTAAAACAATTACATTTTTCATCTTATCAGTGCAACTCGCAGTGCATTCCAAACTGTTATAATTAATGTTGCCAGGCCTTTTATTATCGATGGCGACTTGTATTGGGATTAATAGTAAACAAATTTATAAAATTATTTTATGCGTGCACAGATTGTATGCTTACGTATATACAGTTTGTAAAGAAAGTCTTTTCAAATCAAAAATTTTTCAGGAATTTCAACTTCAATGAAGAAAAACAACAAAAAAGCATATTATTTGTTGTTTGTTTTTTTATGTAACGGTTTTTTTTTTGTCTGTTGTCGACAAGGTGCCGAAACTGCAATAAAAAATACATGCACACTTACAACAACAACGCTACAAACAAATCTACCTTCTTTAAGTGGTGTAAAAAAAGTGTTAAAAAAACAAAGAAAAGAAGAACCGTTAGTTTTTTGCACATTACTTATAAATAAATGAAGTTTTCAGTATGCTAAGTGTAGTTTGTAGTGTTTATTCATAAAATTGCGCGCTAAAAAACAACTAATGATCACGGAATTAAATAAATACAATGCCAGGAAAACGACTCGACAAAAATATTACACAGCTAGTGTATTACAATTATTACAAAGGAAAATCTCACAGAGAAATTGCTGAAATGTTCTCCCTCAACTTAAGGACGGTATATAATGTTATTAACCGTGCTGAAAAGGAGGGTAGGCTTAAGCCGAAACAAACACCAGGCAGACAAAGAAAAGTCACGCGGCGCATTGAGTGTAAATTTTGAAAACGATTAATGAAAATCTAGAGGAATTGCTCTTGAGATTAATAATGAATGTGGAGTAAGTATCTCTCATCAATACTTTTCAAGAGTTGCCAGGAAAAAACCTTCGCTTTCCGCGGTAAACATTGAAAAAAGATATAAATTTGCCATTGAGCACATTTCTTTTCCTCCGGAGCACTGGGATGATGTTATTTTTTGCGACGAGACAAAGGTGATGCTTTATTACCGCGATGGACCACAAAAAGTTTGGCGGAAACCTCTGATGACCTTAGAAAATAAAAATATAATACCTACTGTGAAGTTCGGAAAATTATCTGTTATGGTGTGGGGTTGTATTTCAAGCAAAGGTGTTGGCGAAATAAGAATTTTGGATGAAATAATGACAAAGGAAGTCTACTTGGATATTTTAAAAAATGAATTGAACATCAGTGCACGAAAATTCGATTTTGTAGACCCAGGAAATCCCGAAAGGTTAAAATATAAATTATATCAATATAATGACCAAAAACATAAATCGTATACGTGTAGATCCTGGCTATTGTATAATTGCAGGAAAGTAATTGATACTCCAGCACAAAGCCCTGATTTAAACCCAATAGAAAATTCGTGGGTCCACCTTAAGAAAAAAGTCGGAAAAAGGTCTCCAAAAAACAAACCACAGTTAATAACATTTATTAAAGAAGAATGGACCAAAATAACAGCGAATATGATATACCAAAACTGATCCATTCAATAGGTAGACGCTTGCAATCAGCAATTGATGCTAAAGGAAGGCACACGAAGTATTAGCGGCCAAAAAAATTTTTTTTCCCCATGTTCAGAAAGCATTTTTCTAGATTTAAAATAGTTTTGAAAACATTTATTTTACACCATGAAACCTGAATTATTTTTTTAATATATAAATATTACTGGAATATTGAAATTAATTTTGTTTTTTCATGTAAAGTGTTTAAAAATATCTTTATTTACATAATAAAAAAAACGGATGAAAAGTTATTTAATTTACATAAAATTAAGAGTTTCTCTTAAAGCTTTAAATTTTCTATAGTGTTGAAAACACTTCTTTTACAAACTGTACCTATATATATACGTACGAAATATTAATATAATAATAAGTGAAGTAGACTGTCATTGTAAATCATATTTTTCTGCTATTATATATATATATATATATATATATATATATATATATATATATATATATGTATATATATATAATACTAATAATAAGAGTATAAATAATCTGTGTATGCATACAATTTGAAGTTTGAATATCGGCGTGATTCTATACTTCAGGGCGTTGCAATTCCCATATGTTAATGTGCTAAATTGGGCGATGATTGCGAAAGGGAAAGGCTCTATTTTATCAACAGTTGCTGGTTTACGTATGAGATTTAGCACGTATGCTGTCAGACTTTTCGCTTTCAAAAATATATTGTAGCTGTCAAAACAACTACCAATTACGTAATTGTCCTACGTTACCTACGTTTGTGATTGTAAAAGGGGGTAATATCGCAATTCAATATCATATCTTATAAACTGCTGTAAATGGTAATATGAGATTTAATACATATGCTACCAATGCTGACAAATATACGACCAGGCCGCTGCGTAAGCCTTTTGTAAAAAAAAAAAAAAAAATCGGAGGCAATCGTATTCGTTAACAGGGTGGGATGTTCATTCAATCCAGGAGGTTGGATAATAATATAGCGTTATGGTTATAGAAAATGCGTTTTATGGTAATTTTGTGGTGGCTTCACAGACCTCTCCAGCTCGGATATTCTTGAACATAAAAAGCGCTGCATCATATTTTATCGAGAGATCTTTGATGCCATCAAAAACGATAGTAATTGTGGCACAAAATGACAATAAAGAAGGTATAACAAAAAAGAAAAACTTTATCTTAAAATTAAAAAAAAAAAACAAAAATTATTTACATTTCACATAGAAAGTGAAAATTCTTTATGGAAGCTGTATTCCAGGACACTTCCCTTTCTTAAGAGCCTCACCGATGCCAAATTTCCTTAAAAAGCCAATGTATTGAACTTCTTGAAACTTTTTATGGATTAGCTATAAATTCCAATTAAAATTGCAATATGTGAAGTAGACTGTCATTGTAAGTCATATTTTTCTGCTATTAATTATGAAGAAGATATGTTGTAATATTGTAATTTAATCAAATCGGCCTTAAGGCTTAAAATTAAAATCCAGAATAAGAATAAATTTCACTTTCACGCTTTCCTCTAAAATTTTGTTTTCAATTAACTTGTGAGCAGAGTTCATTACTCACTGATTACGTTATATTTCTAGATTATATACCGATTAACTACTAAATTAGTCTTTTTTCATATTTTTTTTTGTCTGTAATAATCATACCTTTATATTTTTATAAATTTTATATTTAATTTTTATTTATTGTTTTTCTTTTTTAATTTATATTATTGATCAGATTAAATCTAATAGCTGAATTATTGCATATTGTAATTTGCTTATAATTGGCCGGAAGGCTAATAATTACAAGCCAAAATAAATAAATTAAATTAAACTAAACGTGTTGGTTTTATCTTATTAAATAATATAAAATAATAGTTATTTTGGAAAATATTCCGATTAAAAAAATCCTTTCTTCTTTTAAGGTGACTTAGTTTGAGTTCCCAAAATTGAGTTTGGTTGGTGTGATTCCATTTTTATTATTGGGTAACAAATTTCGCCCAACTTTGATCCTTTTCCGTCTTTCTTTTAAAGATAAAATGTCAAGGACACATTTTTGCAAGTAAATTGCTGCCATTCTATTAACCATCTTGACTTCTCTACAATTATTGAACTGGCTATTATTTTATTAAATCGAAAGATCATGAATTATAAAATGAAATGGCAATTTCTATTTGCAAAAACTTAAATTGAAAAATATTTTTTCCAAGCATCGCCCTAAATCCAGACAAACACTTTATTTAAATGTTGAAATTCAAAACATTTCTTTAAATTTTTAAAACGTAAAAAGACGTTTTTAATAATAATAATTTTAATTTTGTCTTTAACTTTCAGAAAAAATATTTAAAAATGTTTTCAACTTTATTTTAAATCAATCATAAAAATCAATCATATTTTATACAGATTAATTTGTTTTTAAAATATGTCTTGAAATTTTTTGCTTTGAACACAATTCTTTCCTTCATATTTTTTTTAAAATTTTATATCTTTTACAATTTAATTATGTTAAGTTCGATTAAAATATACGCCGAGAACTAAAAAATTAAAAGTTTTCAAAAAATATATATTAGATTTCAAATTATTTTTAATTATTTAAAGAAGTTTTCCCCAAAATTTGATCTTGGGTTTTCGGTTTTAGTTCATATTTTAAGGGTGTAGGTATTCTAATTGGATGAGACTCACTGCTTAATTAAGAATTCGAGTGTCAGTTTAAGAAGATTTTACTAGACTTGTAGATTGTTCGATTTTTTGAAGTGTCACTACCGGTCTGGTTTATAGATAAATATTGTAATAATTAATAACTTCATTTACTTTCAAGGTCATGAATTTAATTGGCTTCCCAAGGATCCTGTCGTCTTGGATATTATACAAAAAGTCTGTCATCGAACGAAGGCACCACTGGATGTTGGATACGTGCAAAATTTGGTAACCAATCTCGAACTTAAGCAGCCAAAGCAAAACAAAACCTTCGATGTAATGGAATATTTTAACGAGACTTGTATGATTTTCTATAAATCTCAGAAAAAGTCGCCAGCATTCAAAATTATTTGCACGGATGCCAATAAACCACAGCAAAAAAAAGAAAGTAAAGTAAACACATCATCAAATATACAACAGGTTTGTAGAAGTAGGGTAAATGTAATCGGTGGAGTCGCTTCGAATAAAAAGTCATCCATTCAAAATGAAGCTTTCAGATTACACTTTTGGATTTTTTTGCAAAGTTTTATTACTATTTAATATAAAAGATTCCTGAAGAGTATTTCCATTTGGTTTTTGTGTGTATAGCACATATTCCGATTTGAAACGACTACAACTATTCGCCCACATGTCATTTGTATTCTTTGCAATTACGATTTTATTGTTAGATATTATCCCTCAATGGCGGATCTGTTGCCGTAATAAACAATAATTCTGTGGAGATTTGGAATATTTCTATAAACAAGCAACGACTTAAGCAAAAATTATATGTGATAAATCCAAAACAAATGGCTTTTATTAATGTTCAGCATAAACGATATTTGGCCGTTTTAACAAAAAACAAAGTCGAAGCTTTACGTCAAAGTACTATAGAAATTTACAGGTACGTAACTTTACTTACTTTTTTCTCTATTTATTGCTATTTTGCTTACCTTCTCCAGATCTACCAAAGGTGCTGAGTTTGTTTTTTGGCAAAGTTTACCTATTTTTGAGCCCATTCATGCGGAGTTTGCCTATATTGCAGAATCTGATGACTTGTTTTTGAATGTTCTAACTAATGCAACCGATAAACCGTTGCTAATATACCAATATCAAGGCGTTGAGAAATTTCAGGTTTTTTTAACTGAATCGATTGTACCTGATAATGCCTTGAATATGAAGGCAGTGGAAATTAAATCTAACAATCGTTATATGGTGGCACTACTGAATCGGAGTCGTTTATCATTTGTTGATATTGTCTTAAGAAAACTGTAAATTTAAGTTTGGATGTTGTGTTATACACTTGTTGTAAAAAAAACAAGAAGATTATCTAACAAATGTACATTTTGTTGAAGTTATGTTTATAATTTAGCTGAAGTCTATAATTGCATATTGCAGAAATCTACACATCAAAAGTGTATAAAGAACAGATTTGTTGTAAAATCACTGTTTGCCGTTTATTATTTCGTTTTACAAATTTGCTTAAGAGTGGAAAATAGTTAAGTTTTGCAAAATACCCGTCGTTTAAAATTACAGTTTATAACATATCCTTACAATACGTGAATTAAGTAGTCTGAAATTGTGGTTTTGGTCTGAAACAAATATATAGGCTTAATTATTTTCTATTAAAATTTATAACAAATTTGCCGCAGAATTATAAAATATATGTATATCCCTTATAAAATTAATTCAGTGCTGTTTTGCTTTACATAAACCAAACCATTAACGATTTTATTTCCTATTCTTTACTCAAATCAAGAAATAGAATTTCATTCAGATTGGATATGCTTTTACCGCAAAATAACTTATTCTGGCCGCAATTATACACAAATTAGGGAGACTTTTCTATCGAATTCCTCTTTGATATCGTGCCTGCAGAGAAATCTACTTAGGCGAAGTTTGTTATAGAAATTGCTATATATTAATGATATATGAGAAAGTTATGAAAAATGTAATTTAAATATTAATATTTTTAAGAACAAATTGAAGCATTTAACGAAATTTAGATCGAAAAATGTCCCTAGAATATTTTCCAAACCATATGTAAAACAAAATTAAATCTAAAACATGTGAAATCAAAACTTTTTTTTTGATTTTTAATGAAGAATGAAATATCTTAAAACAAAAAAATTGGCAGGTGTCCATTTTAAAAACATTGCATTAAAGCATACGCAAAAATGTTAGTTAAAATTATGAAAGTACATAGTTGTAAGGAAGTCAAGAGGAAAATGAATGGGCAGCAACTATTTTCGATGAGATTTTTACAAAGCTCCTCGCAGATTGCTCATTTTTCAATTGAAGGTGGAAATTAATTATGATGCTTACAAAATTCTCCCCAAACAGTATTTTCCATAGAGAGATATATTCCGTATATTTCTGTGCAGTTTTTGCTAACCTTTCCTACAAGAATTTCAATTTTTCCAAATGAAACCACAGCTATGGATTCCAATCAGAGGTTTTGATAATTTTCAAATCTAAAAACTCTTGTGGAGTTTCATAAAACTTGTATGTCACTTTTGCCTTGTTTCAAGCGGTTGTTTGTGATTGTAAGTCTGCGTGATCTTATAAATCATTCATCATTCACTTTCGGAACTCCCAAGCAGCATTTGCTTTCCATCCAAAACTTCCGTTGTTGTACTAATGTAAAAATTAAAAACTTTATTTTATTTTTGATGAATTTTGTTATTTTCATTTACCAATTAAAAAAAATTGGTTGTTCCTTTCTTTTCCCTTTTAAACCTAAGCCAGTTTTACAACAAACAAATAGCAAATCCCAGACGCACATAAAATATCGCCTTAGCCGCCAATAAATAAACGTGCGCTAGGATTAGTTAAACATGCGAATTGTTTAATCGTCGCTGGATTCAACATTTTCGGTTTGCAAGTTCTTGAAGGTGGCAACAGGAACGTAAGTAACCAAAGTGTACAATTTGTTGGGAGAATCTTCATCGTCATTACGGCGGCGAGCCAAACGTACGCGCACACGGAAGGGAGTTGATCTGGAATAGAGGGAAGAAAACAAAGAATTAGTTCAACATTTCAACTGTTTACATCTCCTCAACGACGTAAACACTCAACAATACAACTTACCTGATACCCTTGGACCAGATGTGTTTGTTCAAACGAGTGTCGATTCTGACATCACTAGTGCCCATTTCCTTCTCGGCAAACTTGCGGATCTCCTTGATAGCACGGGGTGCGCGCTTCTTGAAGCCAATGTTGTGGACACGCTTAGCCAAGTGGATGGTGCACTCGCGGGTTACCACTTCATTGATGGCGGATTTGTTGCGTTTTTCACCTTTTGTTTTGGCCATTTTTTCTAACTGAAAATGCTTATCTGCTATTCAAAGTCCTGCAAAGGTTAACGAAACACACACAACCAAATTAGTAATGACATTGCTGTTAAGAACTGGTGGTAAAACTGATATTTCACTGCTGGCGCTAGAGCAGTTTTAATATTATTCTGTTTTCATGGTTTTTCTCATCACTTTTGAAATTTTATTATGGGATTTTTAGAATTTCAAACAATTCACAATCAACACTTGGCATTTTGTTAAATATTTTGTGATTTTTAAGATGTTTTTCGATTAATTTTGTACAAAATTAACAAAAACCAACCTATCGGAAATGAAAGCTTGACGTAAAAGAAAGCCATCAATGACAAACGTCAGCGCCATTGCCTATTTTGACATTTAATGCGTACAGAGACATCTACATTTGCGCCACATTATTTAGGAAGCGTTTAGAAAATTTTAGGTCTTAAGAATTGAACATGGCAATGCCTTGATACTAAAGTTACGAGTAATTTGTTGTTTGCTGAAATTCAGTAGGTATTGGGAATTTATAGATTCTTTTCAAACCCTATAATGCTTTTTAATGTAGGTAAGGATAATTGATTTTTGTCGGTATTTTCCTATATTTTGATCGTTTTTTGTTTTCAGTATCTCTGGTGGCCGTTGGCATTTTGTGGGGCTGCACAAATCCTTTTATCCGTTTGGGCAGTGAAGGAATTGAAAAGATAAATTCCGGCTCTTCCTCAAAAAATCTGTGGTTGGAATTGAAGTTTATAGTTTTCCGTCTGAAATATTGGATTCCCTTTACATTGAACCAATTGGGCAGTGTTTTATATGTTTGGACTCTGCAATTTACCAGCATAATTGTGGCTGTGCCTGTGGCAAACTCACTGACATTTACATTTACTGCGATTACAGGATATTGGTTGGGTGAACCGCTGCCCGGCAAAAGTAAGTTGGGCAAGTAGATAAATTTACAGTCATTTTTCACTGGAATCCTGGAATATGTTACATAAGAACAAAAAATTTTCCGAGAAGTCCTTTAAAGCCCACTATCAGTAAAAAGGTGGATTGAAATGCAAACGGGAAAGTTGTCTAAGCATCGAAAACTAAATTCAAAGTTAGCCGCGATGCTTATGTGGTCTTTGGCGATGCAAAATAAAGTCTTCAGCAATATTTGGAAGTGGAAAATGAAGTGGTCCACAGGCCCCCGCGCCATACCTTGTTCGGCATTTAACAAATACGAACCGTTGTTTCCTCAACGATGCACTCAAATTAAAAGACCCATAAAAAATGTATTGAAGCGATTGTAACAATCTAAGAATTCAATATTTGGAGCCGCAACATTTTTAGTCCTTTATTTGCATTTATTTATATTGTGGTTTTCAATTCGGATGTCCTCTTGCGACCAACTTATTTAATATTTGATTCTTGGGGAACATGAATGTGACATGGGAGAGCATCTTATTTTTGGACTCCCCCAAATTTTGGGTATGATAAATAACGACCAGTTTCTTGCGTTGTCTAAGTGGGGATTGCTCTACTACACCAAAATTGAAGTCATAGCCTAATCATTTCGGACTATTTTTATATCTATATTCGCCTTTTTGCCTCATTTTCGCTTCTGATATTCCATCTTTTACGTTTTTTTTCATTGTTTAGGAATCTCGCAAGTCATTTGAATAGCTTCGCATTGACCTATGAAATGTATTGCCGAAAAACATTTCACGCATATCAAGAACGTGAAGCATTCAAAAATGCATATCATTCTTGGCCGAAAATTAAATTTCAGATCCCAAATTTAATTAGCATGTTTATTTTTCTTTCTGCTTTCAGACGTAATTTTTGGCTCCCTATTAGTCTGTCTGGGGTCATCGCTAATGTTATACGACCAAATGTTGAGAGTATCGGAAACTGTGGTAGATTCTAAATAAAAGCAGAATTTTTTTAGCCTAATAAACCAACTCCAATGATTTCAGACATCAAGTTTATTCAAATCTTTTCTAGTATCAAAAAATAATGGTTTGTTATTTTAACTACAAGGCTTTGTGGACGGCATCGACTAACACCTCCATGCTAACTATGGGTGTTTGCGGTGTTATACCATGCCCTAAATTGGCTATATAGCGAGTTTTACCAAATTTCTGCACCATTGTGGTGACCAGTTGCCTAATTTCATCGGGACTCTTGTACATATCCTGGGGATCTAGATTACCTTGTAAGGTAATATTGGGGCCAACCTGCTTGCGGGCCTCTTCTGGATCAACAGTCCAATCTAAGCCGATGACTTCGTAACCTAAAGTCGCCTGTTCCGCCAAAGAATGCCCAGCGCCTTTGGCAAAAACGATCTATTTGAATACAAATTACTTATAAGAATATTTTTTACTACTTCTACGCTTATTTTATTTACCATGGGCACTGTGGGTATATTCTGCACCGTTAGTCGTTGTTTAAGTTTCTCACTAATTTCTTTCAAATAGGGTGCACACCATTTCAAAAAATCCTCTTTGGTTAAATGCTCAGCGGACGACTCAAAGACTTGCAACATTTGAGCTCCTGCCTTAACTTGCATTTCCAAATAATCCACAATGGACGAGGTAAGCATAGACAAGAGTTTCTTGGCGTCATCTGTGTAATCGGTAAGCCAAGCCTTTGCTTTAGACATAGTTTTGCTGCCACCTCCTTCAATCATATAGCCCATAAGAGTCCACTGTCAATTGAAAAGTGTAAAATATGAATAGCTTTACTTAAAACACACTTTCTGAACACAAACATACGGGTGCTCCTGTGAAACCCAATAGAGGCACTCTACCATCTAGCATATGTCTCATCATGGTAATGGCTTCGCCAACATAAGTCAAACGTTCCACGGCTCCTTCAGGCGTTAGTTTGTCTAAGTCTTTGGGAGTTTGCAAAGGATCGGGAAATACAGGCCCCTTTTTAGAAAGAGGCGCCCCATGAAATAAAATTTTTGTTTTTTAATTTTTCAGTCACTAATCATACCACTCCTGGGTGCATTTCCACGGTCATACCAAAAGCCTGTGGTATAACCAAAATGTCCGAGAATATAATTGATGCGTCCAGGTCAAACCGCCTCAGGGGTTGCATGGTAACCTCGCAAGCCAACGCGGGTGTGCGGCAAACAGTGAAAAAATCATGTTCTTTGCGCACCTCTTGGAATTCGGGCAAATAACGACCGGCTTGTCGCATTACCCAAACGGGTACACGATCCACTTGCTCTCCCCTTGCAGCCTTCAGCACATTGTCGTTTTTCATTTCTGGAAAATTCTGTTCGACCAGCGCACACATAATGATTTTAATCAGATTAATAAAAACTAAAGATTTCTTCAATGAAACTGTCATTTCAGTCAATTGTACTTTTCTCAATTACATGTGATGTAATTTCTGTTCCGTTTTCCAAATCACTTTTCTTGTTACCTTGCTTCCCCTCATTTCGTAGATATTGTTACTTTTTTTATTTGTAAGGAAGTATGATTTAATTTTAAATTTTAACCTTTTCTTGGTATAAAAAATGTGGACCTTAGCATGAATTCACAATTTTTTCAATTGTATTTTGTTGTTGTAAGCCATTGCCGTGTTGTTTACCCCCATTATTCGTCGGTTAAAAACAGCTGTTTTTGTAGGGCTGCCTACAAGCTGCCGTAGGGCTGCCAAGTCACACGGAGATACCTAACCATTTAATCATCCATCAAAAAACAAATATTCAGAATTCGAGCAGGTATTGATCAACTTTTCCAGTTTTGTATATCAGGTCATATTTACAAATATTGTTTTTATTTAAAGAAAACAAAAAAATCCAAAGTTGCGGGTTTATCAAACAATTTGTCATAGCATTATATAATACTTGATGAAGACAATTTTTGTATAAAAAGTATTTTTGAAGGCAGTTTTTTATACAAAATGCGATGCTCAGGACAATTTTCTATACGGAAATTGTCTTCCAAGACAAATTTCTATATGTGTCTTTTCTGTATGAACAATCTCTCTGAAGACAGTTTTCCGTACACAAAATGTATTTAAAAGTGACCTTGAAGACAGTTTTCTAAACGAAGAATGTCTTTGAAGATAATTTTCTATACGAAAATAGTTTTTAAAAAGAAAGTTTTTTTTTTTTTTAATTTGCTTTATAGCTTAGGAAAAAATTGGCTTTCTGCAAATATTTTCTAGTGGAATGAAAAGAAATATTAATTTAAAATATACTATTGAAATTACAATATACTGCTAAAATGGCTTAACGTATTTTAAACTTATAAAACTTCTGAACAAGGGAGGAATATAAACATAGATAATATCAAAATTAATATAAAAAAATATTCAAATTAGAAGAGTAAAAATATCAATCAAGGCTCCGAGTTTGGGCGATCTTGGTTGACAAACTAAATAGACGTTGGATTAATTGGAGATGCTTAACGAACAATTGGAGATGAAAATAACTGAAAGATGTGCCTGCATAAACTATCAAAAAATGTATTCAAAATTTGAATCAAAGTGAAACAATTATGTATAGAGTATGTATAAAAAATGTGGCCAACAAAATTCAGGCAAAAATTTTTATTTTCACATAAGATAAAAATGTTTTTGGGTCAACTATTTCCATAATTTTTATCTTTTGTAGCCACTGTAATATTTCCACATTAATAAGTCATCGCCACCAAATGCAACACTGTCATTTGGTTTAAAAATGCATTTACGTGGTTTCGTCATTTCGTTTTAATGCGTATGAAATACAAGATGATAAAGAATAACAAAACAATGGTGTAAATATTCATCGAACAGAAAAAAACAACAACATACATGTAGAAGTAGTCAAATAAGAAATTCTAAAAAAACAGATAACAACAGCTCTGCTATATAGAAACTGTAGTCGTGTCACAAATCACAAGCCCGATAATCAAGGGACGAGAAACGTTTTTCAATAAGCACAGGTAAGTTTCGGAAAATAAGGCTATAAATAAAGACCACAAATTAATTAATTGCTCTTTTTGGAAATTTCTAGATTCCAAAAGGATTTAAGTCTGCAAGTTTATTAACAATAAAAAGATCTGAAATGGCTGATGAACAACAACCGCAACTCTTGGCTGGTCATCCACCGGCAGGTAAATTGAGATTGGTTTCAGTTTAGAAACAGACCACGACAATATTTTGCTTATTGCGCATCAAAAAAGTCTGGCTGAATGAGAACGAATGTAATGACTTCACATTGGAGTTGACCTTGACTTTCTTGTGTTTTGCGCAGGGATAGTTACAGGGGAGAGCCAGTGTGAAGATGGAAAAGGTGTGGAATAATTAATTAACAAGTGTTTTCTATCGTGGGAATTTGGCCAACGAACGCGTTATGTAGAGAGATTAAGAACATTAGATATCTTGCTATTGTTTGCGCGTCAGATTTACGTGAATGAAGCGGTTGCCGGTTTTTTTCGGGTAAGCAGTTCGTACTGGCTGTTCCTGTATGCAGAATATATTTTAGTTTGTAGTATCAGTACGAACAGTACAATCTACAGAAGTTTCCTATCAGATAAATCTACACATAAGAAACGCATAAAATGTTACTTAGGCAAAGAGTACGTTTTGGTTGATGCGTATGCACGGATATCAACTAGAATAAGTCGTTACTTTGAACAGCTACATAGGAAATGTGTCTTTGATGACACTATTATATATTACGTGTTCGCACGACGATATTCTGTATTAGATGACATTTCTGGAGCAAATGTATCTTAGGCGGCACTACTTTGCGTGATTAGGATAATGGTGGCGGATATTCTGGAGGAGTAGTGCTTTGAAATATATTATTTGAGTACGATTTTGCATTCGAAATGGTATTTCATTACGATTTTCTTCATTAAAACTGTTTTTGGCGAGGGTTTTCTAGGCAAAAATTGCTTTTGAAACCAACTTGCTATACTAAAATTGTCTTTGATGGCAATTTTCTATACTAAAATTGTCTTTGACTACAATTTTTTATACTAAAATTGTGTTTGACGACAATTTTCTATACTAAAATTGTCTTTGACGACAATATTCTATGCTAAAATTGTATTTGACGGCAATTTTCTATGCTAAAATTGTCTTTGACAACAAGATTCTATGCTAATATTGTCTTTGATGACAATTTTCTACACTAAAATT
>JAHXMU010000069.1:1450528-1461581 GCA_019455685.1 Philornis downsi
TCTATACTAAAATTGTCTTTGACGACAATTTTCTGTAGTAAAATTGTCTTTGACGACAGTTTTTTAATTGTCCTTTACGAAAATTTTTTATACTAAAATTACCATTGACGGCGATGTTCTATACGAAAATTATCTTTGAAGCCGATTTTCTATACGAAAATTGTTTTTGACGATGATTTTCTATACGAAAATTTTGGGGTTTTTTTTACAAATGAACTTCATGAAATCATTTTACACTTATTTATATATTTAATTTTTTGCAGTTAAAGCGGGTGGAATGCGTATCGTTCAACACAAGAGCCCAAATCCGGAACGCCCAGCAAAAGATGCTGAGGATTGTACGGGTTTAACGGTAAGGATTCAATACAGTTATATTGTTTGCTTGTAATCAGTCCTAATTGATGTTCTGTTTTACTTCAGCAACCTGTTAACGTTAATGCCATGTCGGTAAGTGGTGCTCCGGTTAAAGGTAATAGCGACTATACGCCACAAGCAGCTCAAGTTGCTCATTCGCCAAAGCCTCCAGTCCATGTGAGCGTGAAACCTCAAATAAATATCCAACAACCTCGCAAGTAAATCAGCGGAGTGGTCAGTACTTAAATGTTTTAATTAATAGAAACAACCAACCAACCAACCACCATTTTAATTCACATCATACTTTATACTTTATCTCGTTTTATTTTGAACAAAGTTTTAAGGAACGTAACTCAACATTCCCTTTTTTACGAATTTTTTACAATTCTCAGTTTTTTGCATAATTATTTGTTTAGTTTTGTCTCATTTTTTTCCTTAGCAACTTGAGAATAAGCTTTGCAAAATGATATATCTCTGTATTGTATTTTCTAAATCGTTTTTAATAAAACTTAAACTTTTTGTAACGATATAATAAAGATGGGACGATTTTATGGTTATCATAATAGTCATTTATTGTAGATTATTTTTTTTTTGCAAATGTTGGCCGTATTTTTTCTAACATGGTCCACTTTTCTAATTTCGAGTGTTATTTGACGAATGTCGTATTTTATGCTGGCTTCTAAGTTCCCAATTGTAACGGGCTTGGCATGAAAATCATGTAAACTTTGTTCTAAAGGAAAGAGTTTAGAGGTGTGATATCACATGATCTAGGAGGCAAA
Source organism: Philornis downsi (assembly GCA_019455685.1). Lineage (NCBI taxonomy): Eukaryota > Metazoa > Arthropoda > Insecta > Diptera > Muscidae > Philornis > Philornis downsi. Next base: position 1,451,662 of record JAHXMU010000069.1, read on the forward strand.
TTTTGTCCATCGAAATGTTTTCTCAATAGTGCCATAGTTTTAAGTCGTCTTATTTGAACAGACTGAAATCGCGGATTTCAGACGGTCTATCTTTCTATTAAGAAATGTGAAACAATACTAACAGTTTGATCTATTATAAAATCTCTATTAGAAGCATTACCAGTTTGGTTTATTGTGCGCACGCAGCGGCCATAGTGTAATATGGGTGAATTTGGCGATGATGGTGGTGAATTTCAAGTGCCTGAAAGTATACCATTGGCAATGGGGCAGTTAGGGGATGTGTCTTTTAGACGTTTGTGCTTCACAGCTGCTTTTTTTCTTTAAAGGTAGTATATATACAATTTTCCCAGTAAGCCGAGTGCCTCACTGAACTCCGGTGGTCCGGGGTGCAGGCTTCAAACCTGTAGTCGATTAGCGTCGAAGTGGTTCGATTCCACCTGGGGGGCGTTTTGCCATAACCGAATAAGTCGTAGTTATCTTTCTTACTTCCTTTCACGATTGAATTAAAAACGACTTAGTCTAAATTCTTTAGTTCTTTTTTCTTCATATTCATATTGACCAAATAGAAAATTAATGTTAGTGAAATAAAATATGGTAATAGAGGAGAGGAGAGAGGAGCATGCTTGGTTATATTTATCTTAGTTGTGACAAGCGAAAAATATTTCTTTGAATGAAGCAAGAAGTATCGAACTTGGGACAAGAAGAGGTTATAATATATATATATACATATATATGTATAGGTATATGCATTTATAAAATTCAAATTAAAAAGAACAATTGTATAATGGATATGTTATTCATAATGTATTATTTCAATTGAAAAATCATCGATTTTACTTAATTTAAATATATTAAAAACAGATTTCGGCTAGGGAGATAAATCAATGCTTAAAAACTAGAATCATAGAATTATATAGCTGAAGTTGCTTTTAAAATTGGTTTATATGCTTCTTAATCTGCTAAGTAGTTCTCGAGGTAGTGTAAAGTGTATTGAAGGAAATTTCCGGTACCGCTTCGGCTATCTTCTGCATTCTGCTAGAATCTACTGGGAAATTTCCGGGTTATTTGACTTACAGTTATTATTTAGATGCTGAGGAAAAAATCACTCTAATGGGAGATCCGCATAAACTTTTTAGTGTAATAATAGGCGTAAACATTATCACAATTCCAAGAGATAGTATTAATGGCGTGACCATTCGACGGTAGAGGCCGGTCCGTAGCAGTCAATAAAATTGCAACATTCGAAAGTTTGATAAGCTCCTCAATTACGTGTTTTTTTTAAGAAACATAAAAATATATTGGAAAATTTGTACTGATTGAAAAGAAGGACACAACGTAATCACATTACGTTTGCTTTAAATGAATGCAAGTGGTTTCGTCAATACACATAAAATGTTAAATTTTGCCTTAAGATTTGTGAAGCGTATATGATGAAGATAAAAAAAAAACTTTTAAAAACTTGTAGTATCTAAAAGTGGGCGAAATATTCGTATTTCCGCATGCGCAACGTATAAGTAATTTTTTAAATCAATATTTGTATTCAATGTAGCCATTACAATTCAAGTGCGACGGAATATCGAATATGAATATTTCTTATGGTTGCGTTTTTTATCGCACAGGAATTGTACTGACTTAGGAGGAGCTCTTAAAATCTCAGATACTTAAAAACTCGCTTGTTGGTTTTGAAAGATAGTACTCATTTTATTACAGTTTCCTTGTTGATTGCCTAGCGTCGATAAAATGCGGTGAGGACTACCACACCCTGCTGCATCTGCCAAAATCCTCGGCCGGCGGCAGAAACCGTCAACCGTCAAGTAAAAGTAGACCAATATGCCAATGCCAATGTTAATGCAACAACCGCCGCACCAAACATGAACCGAACCCGCATCCACAGTGACGTCAACAGATGGCTCGGAATGAAGGTGACCGCAAGCCTAGGTCAAATGGACGGCACATAAACGCTCTCAGCAGACGACGACACAATAATACTCCGCAGCCTGATGCAAAGGATGTCATTAGCGGTGCCATCAGGCAATTGGAGCGTCTCAATAACCAATTTTAGGCTGAAAAACACCCCCTCCGCCCCACACTGTCGCGGGTGGCAGTGTTAATTGTTAATTAATGTTTGTCTCCTTCCCTTTTCCCCGGATTTAAATAAATTTTTCCAACCTCTCATGAAATCCCCAATCCTTCCGTTATCTTCCTCTCCTAAAAACTCCCCCTTTCCATTCTTCCCATCGTCGAAAAATTCCTTCGCCATCTTAATTTTAAAGTTTTCTGTTTAGTCTTTGTAAGCCTTCCGAAGCGACAAAATCTGTTGCAATCTCTTTAAGTATTACTTTGTGCTCAATACACTTTATAAATCACAGAATTCATGCACAATAATGAATTTTAAAATGATTAGAATGAAATTCCCGCTCAGAAATAGTGGAAGAAATATTGATTTTTGCAATGGAAAAATTGAAAATTGAATTTTGGTAAGTCGACCAATTTATATGGGAGTTTCTAGAAGGAGTTTGACAATGAAGCCCATTTATTCTCTTTTTTCTAAGCAATTCCATTCCAATACTTAGCGTGTGAAAAATTTAGCTAAATTTAGTGGAATTGAAAGAAAGATACGAATCTAAGAAAACATGTATTAAGTCGGTCATTTGTATGGGAACTATCTAAGGAGAAAGTAGTTAAATACGTGCAGTTTTACTTATTTCATCACGAATAAAACTAAATACAATAGAAAAAATGCAGATTACGTCAACGCAAAAATTGGAAATTCCAGAGGGAAGGCAGAATTTCCCCAAATTTATCAATTTGAATCGTATTAAAAGATAATTACGAACCGACTAAATAGAAAATAGAAATAGAGCAAATAGAAAATCTAAGTCCAATCAATTCATCTTTTGGAAACTCATAAAAAGTGAATATCCGTAAATGTGGAGGGCCGTTTAAGAGACTTAACTTTCTCATGATGAAATAATAACCAACTAATTGACATGGTGACTTTCATCATCAGGTTAAAATATGTCGATGCTCTCGCACTTGCACAGAGGCATGCGGGTTGTCGAATCAAAAGTACATTTCTTAAATACTAATGATCTCATTTTAGTACTAATTTCCATATTAAATACATAAATCGTTGCTGCTTTTTTTTAATAGAATAAGTTATTACTCTATTGATTAAAGCATTAAGTTTAATTAAAATTGTTTGTTATAAATATCTTACAAATTTAGATTTTCCTATGTTTGAAGCTGAAATTTGTACTTTTATATGTTGGAAAATTTCGTATGCCAAAAGTCGGTATAAGATTTTTAGATAAGATAAGATTTTTTAGACGATTCACTGAACATATTTTTTTAAAATAGAATGATTTATTGTGTTGTTATATAAAACATTAACATGTAAGTCAAAATGCGACATTAAACTTAAGTTAAATTTCGTATACGTCAAAATTGCGATGAAATCGTATCTGATAGTAAAAATAGATTGCACACCCTGAATTTTCAAAATTTTGTTTCCTCCCTATAACTCCTTATCTGTGATCTGCAGTAACCTATATTTTTCGCTAAATTTGGTCAAATTTGGCACACGTTGAGCGTTTGCCGAAGTAGGGTCTCAGTACGAAAGCTAATTGTTAATTTGACAGATTGTAAATAAAGAATACTACAAAAAAAGATTGTTGTATTGCATTGATAAACAATGATACAAAATTAAGAAATACAGATCGGATAATTCGCAGACAAATTGGCTAATTTAACCGATATACTCGTATTAGTATTTCTCGATTCTAGAGACCTTCACAAAGGTTTAGTTTTATTTTGGTTTTAATATTGTAAATTTATTTGAAATGTTTTAACATTAGAAACTTGTTACTGACTCATATTCGAAACGACAACTTACTTCATAAATTGATTAATTTTTACCTGAAACAAAATTAGTAAGTAATCTAAACTCACTTTGTTTCACTATCACAACATAATAAACAAATACTTAGCTTCGAGAACCTGAAACAGAAATTGACTTTTATGCAATTTCGTGCCTTAACCTGAGTAAGGAGTAGAACCAAATGTAAATTCGTGTCTTGGCAGGAGGAAAGATTTGACGTCAAACAGCATAAGATTAAAATTATTCAAATAATTTGTTGTCTGAATGTAGAATACCAGGCTCTCAGAAAAAATGAAACAACGGTCTACGTTGTCTACGGTCTACGGTCTACCGTGTTCATTGCCATACCTATTGTGGTACAAATGTCCTATTTAATCCATACATTCTTACCTCCATATCACACGTTTGGTGATTTATTTCATTTTATTTCATTTACTCACACATCGTGATGCAGGAAAGCCAAAAAATATAAAAAATTCTTTAATACAATATTAACTATCAGAACAAAAAAAAAAAAAAAAAAAAAAAAAATTAAATAAAATAAAGTTAAAAACGATATAAATTCAAATGTTAATAGCAAAGTTTATATAGGCTGATTCTTTAAGATTTAGTTTTTGAGGTTGGCAGCACAGGTTGGTAATGGCATCCAAACGTCATCTGTCAAAGTGAAAAGTGTACAGTATACTTTGCCATTTCATTATGGAATGAAGAATGACCTACAACAACGTCTAATTTTTGGTGAATGGGCCTTACAAAACCTCAATGAAAATCCGTTGTTTTATCGAAAAATTGTGTTCAGCGATAAGGCTCATTTCTTGCTGAACGGATACGTACACAAGCAAAATTGTCGCATCTGGAAAAAACGACAGTCTGGTGTGGTTTATGGGCAGGTGGCATCATCGGTCTATTTTTCTTCAAAGACGACCGTGGAAGAAACGTTACCGTCAACGGCGAACTCAGCCTATCGGCTGAGTTGAACTTGGTTGACATATGGTTTAATTAGGACGTTGCAACATGCCACACTGCTTGTGAAACAATGGATATGTTGAGGGATGAATTTGGTGAGCAACTTATCTCTTTATTTGGCCCCGTGAGTTGGCTTACAAGATCGTGCGATTTAACGCCTCTAGATTATTTCATGTGGGGTTATGTCAAATCGTTAGTCTATGTGGACAAGCCAAACACTATTGAAGCCTCACAGGATAACATAACACGCGTTATTCGTGGAATACAGGCCGAAATACTCGAAAAAGTGACGAAAAATTGAACCTTCCGAATGGACATTTTGAGACGGAGCCGCGGGCAACATTTACATGAAATTATCTTTAAAAATTAAATGGCAAAGACCAATTAATCGATTCCAGTAAAAAAATTTAATATACGATGCAAATTTTAGTGTTTTATTCGATTTTTAAAAAAACTACGATTAACAAATCACCCTATATTATGGTTCCCCAACCAAATAATTTTATAAAGCAAATAAAAAAGAAAAACCAAGTGTGGATAATGAGCTCATAATGTAAAATAGGCTACTGAAGTTCACTTAATGCAAATCTAATATATTTGTTTTGCAAAACTTAATTTGAATAAGCAAAATTTCGTAGATGCAGAGGGAGCCGATTGCAAGCACTGCACTGCACAAGCACTTCGCAGTAAAGGTGGTGAACCAGATATTACCAATTAATAAAATGATTTAATGGTTCGAAATTTAACATAATTCTTAAAGGGAACACGTAAAAAACGCAAACATGATGATCATAGCGCAACCAAGATTTGTTCCCGAAAAAACTTCAATACCATAATTAATTTGAGACATTAGCAAGGCATGAGCTAACCTCTCTTTAATATGAATTGGAAGGAATATATTCATATTGCACAACTTCCGCAGAGTAAAAAGTATCTTCAGAAATTTAGAATCAATATGAGCACGAATATCAAGTCGTTTGTCAGGTGTTATGCCGATTCACTTCATTTCATCTACAAACTCAATACTGTTTCCATTAACGTTGATGTCAAAATTCTGAAAAGACTGAAATGAGGGGACAAAAAGCATAGTTTTAGTTTTGCTATAATTAATATAAAGGTTATTTTTATTTGACCAATTATTTATAGCACTCAATACGTTATTGATACTACACAACAACCGCTATCGCGAATAACCTCAGCTAAACCATTAATATACAATATAAACTATAGTGGGCCCTGAACCGATCCTTGAGAATCCCCACAGTGTACACTAAACTAAAAATTATCATTCATGGAAACAAATTGTGATCGACCCGACAAATACGAACGAACCAATGTGCAGGCTGTGCTAGAAAACATATAATTAGACATTAATTTGTAAATAAGCTTAATATGGTCCACTCTGGCAAAAGAATGGCTGAGAATGAAAATGGGCGACGTTGCGACGTAGCCACGCCCATACTGGTGCTTTCCATGCAAATTGGTCGATTTATCGAAATTTGAATTTTCGTTGTAGTCCCTAATTATATTGCGTTATATTTGGCAAAATGTGATGAAACCGATGGAGTGACACCCATTTTCGGTATATTTAGTATAATTGAGCTCGCATCAGGCATTTAGCACTGCTATTGAGAATAGATTGCATTGTCATTCCCCTTAGGGTACTATAAATTGGTCGATTTAGCAAAAATTTGTGATATTTCTACATTTTTCAAACGGCGGACTTAAGAATTTTACAATTTTGTTTTAAATAAGAGTATTGCCAAGTATAAGTCAGTTCATCTGACTGAAATTTCTGTACTGGTTTTGTATGAAAAGTATAAAAATGGCTTAGGATTTCATATTTTTTTTTATTTTTTTCATTATAATTATCATTTTACCTGAAGTTATTAAAGATATATTCTGGAAATTGAATATTTTAATTACAAGTAGAACAAGTTTGTAAACTAGAATGGGAAATCATTTGAAGAGCATTTCTCAATTTAAGATATACAATGTGTCTGTCGGGAAGGTATACTACTTTGTTTTGCCGCCATTTTTGTTAACATTAGTCTTGACAGTTCATATTTGGCAGTCGTAAAGTAGAGACGTGGCAAAGCTCCTATGGAAGAATATCCGATAAAACAACGTGTTTTAATCGTTAAAACATTTTATCAAAATCAATCTTATTACTGAGACGATGAGAAAGGTACGTGAAATTTTTGGGAGAAACAACGTGCCAACAAGACGCACTATTTATCGTGTAGTGAATGATTTCGAAGAAAGAGGGTCTGTAGCTGATAGTACACATATGCCAACAGGATGTTACAGCTCACCCATGACAACCCCGATTTTCACGAAAAAATCATAATGAGTGACGAGGCACATTTTCATTTAAATGGATATGTGAATAAACAGAATAGTCGGTTCTGGGTAATGGAAAATCCTCAAACTATTCATCAGTCAATTTTGCATCCATTAAAAGTTACAGTCTGGTGTGCAATTTGACACGGAGGAATCATTGGACCTTACTTCCTTGAAACTTGAAACGGAAACGAATGTCGCTCGCCATTGACACGGTAACTAACGTGATATGATTGAAAACTTTTTAACACCACAACTGCATGCTTTGGGCCTGATTAGCATGTGGTATCCACCAGACGGTGTCACATCGCATACAGCCAGGATTACAATGGAATTACTGCGAGACTTCTTTCCACAACAAGTTATTGCAAAAAATGGTGATGTTGATTGGCCTCCACGGTTGCCTGATTTGATTGCTCCGGACTTCTTTTTGTAGGGATATCTAAAAAGCAAAATTTATGCAAACAAACTAGGAACGTTTGAGCAACTCAAACAAAATATTCGTAATGAAATTAATGAAATACCGTGTGAAATGTGTGAGAATGTAATGAAAAATTTGCTCAAAAAGACTCGCATTTGTGAGGCTAAAAGAGGCGGAAATTTATCTGAGACTGTATTCCATACATGATTGCCGACATTAAATAAAACATTTATCAGTATAAGATACATTCTCTTTCATTTGATCAAATATTCTAAACAAACAAAGTAGTATACTCGTACCTTTCCGACGGACATCCTGTACTTTTCAACAATGACATCATCAATTTCTTCATAAACTAAAGCGAACCAGAAATTATAGGGCCGTATTCATAAATTTTTATTGAAGTTTTTTTTTTATAAATTTTCAAATATTCTTCAAATCTTTAGAGAATTGTTATGGATATGATCACTGTCCTCAAAATGCGACAACACTGTTGTTAAATGAGACACCCCATGACATAGCTGTCATATTCCGAATAAAAGGACATGCAAATTAAAACGTGAATTATGTTTATTTTGAAAGTAATATTTAATATTTTTGTACGACATGTTGTTGAAGAATGTACATAACAAAAATATTCAAATTGTATGTCAGTGCGTTTTAAAGGATATTTTTGCGTCGAAACGTTATGACGTGTTTCATTAGTGATATTTCTTTGTTAAACAACTACGAAAGTATTACTAAAGATAATCATTCATGTAACATTGTTTTAGAATAATACAACTTTGATAGGCTATTTTTAAACATGTAGACCTCCCAGGGGACTGCTCTTTAAAAGTTTTATTTTACCTGCCTAAGAATTGAATTTTATGACAAAATTATCCACTTTATGAAAACCTGTTGCTCCAAAATTTATCTAGAGGAGACTTTTAAGGCGGAATATTTTATGCATCTTCATGCTGTCCTCGCTTACATTTGTTGAGGCCACGTCAGTAATGCGTAGCAGTTTGTTGGCCGACAATGTCTATGTCAGCATCGAGCGATAGCATTTTGTTAATGGCCATAATAATGATTGTCACCCGTTTAGATATTAAAGAAATTTTAAAGACAAGTGTTAATAGTGCATACTTAGATGTGCAGAATTTTTAGAAGCTTTAAATATCAGTCACAACTTCCAATCACCTTCGACACAAAAAGCATCCAGTCCAACAGTCTTCATTCCAAACTAATCAAATACCAAACCACCACACAATCGTCCTTGCCAAGACATTAAATGTATCAAAAATACAAGTTTCGAATTTCAGATATTCTTTCAATTTTATTCGCCACTATCGTTTATACAGAAGAAGCAGCGCTAACGACCCAGGAGCGGAGGGCAGCCACATCAGCATAGACACCAGGGTATATGGGAGCAGCACAGCCATAGCCCCAAGAGACAACACCAACCAAAACACCATCGGAAACCAATGGTCCACCAGAATCACCTTGGCAGGAATCCTTACCAGCGGCAGCAGCACAGATCATGGAAGCCTTGATGTCAGAACCATAACTGTAGGTAGAGGAAGCACATTGGGCGCGGCTAACAATCTTAACATTGACGTAGTGCAATTGAGTCGGCATGGAAGAAACGCCGGAGGTAACGTCGCCCCATCCAGAGACGACAGCAGCCGCACCATTAGCAGGGGTAGAGCTGGTCAAACCGATGGCCTTGATGGTAGAACTCATGGTCAAGGAAGAGGCCAAACGGATAACGGCAATATCATTAACCATGGTGTTGCGGTTGTAGCCTTCATGGTTCTTGAAAGCAGCAACGGAAACTAAGACACCGCCAGAATTCCGGTAAGAAGAACCAGCACGAACCTTCAAGACGGAAGCGGTAACGGATTGCAAGCAGTGGGCAGCCGTGACAATGATCTTGGCATTGTAGATGGAACCACCGCAAATGTGGGACCCACTACGTTGCAAAGAGATTTGCCAAGGGAAGGAGCTGATGGTAGTGGTGGTGCCACCAATAATGCGACCATCCAACTGAGGAAGCATGCCCTCAGGGATGGCAGCGCCCAAAGCGCAAACAACAGCGGACAATAAAACGACGAGTTTTAACATGTTGATAGAGAAGCAACCACTAAAGTCTCCTACGAAATTGACAGGTATTTATAGGTGAAATTTTTAGGAAATTCCGAAAGTCCGAAATTCCATAATATATGGAGAAGATATTACAAAATAATCAATTACATAAATATGTCAGGGAAAGTGAAACGTGGGTGATTATGTCTGCTGAGATAATAACAATAAATTAAAAAATGCTAA
>JAHXMU010000069.1:1475371-1487002 GCA_019455685.1 Philornis downsi
TATGGCGTTGCCAGATGGGTCCGTCGAATATGGGCAACCCTGTATTCCATTCTCTAGTAGCAAAGGTACCAAATCTTGCATTTAAATCTCCAATATTTTATAAGATGTAGCCATTCAAAGTGACGCTTAAATGTGCTTAATGTAGCACATGACTATTTCGTGAAAGATAAAAATATACTTTCGTGTCCATTTAGTTTTGCAGCTACAACGGATTTTAAAAAGAAGGAACCCAAATTTTCCTAGGACACATACTTCCACAATCATAAGTATAAGTAGGAAATCCCATCTTTATATCTGTAATAGTTAATGATATAAGGCTGTTCAAAATGCTAAGCTGTGTGGGCGTCAGCTAATAGTGCGTATACTGACTTCGTAATTGAGGCATGACGATAGGTCCATTACTTTAACCATCATAAGAGTTTTGAAAAGAGGGATACCACCCATTCGGAACAAATATACAAATGAACAAAGATACAAAAATACAAATATCCAAACATGCAAACTTATAACCATACAAACATACAAACACACAAACATACAAACATTCAAACATACAAAGATACAAACAGACGAATATACAAACATACAAACACACAAACATACACACATATAAACATACAAACATTCAAACATGCAGACACAAATGTATAAACATTTAATTTTATATATACAGGGTATACGTCTGGAAGGCACAGTACTTTGTTTTGCTGCCATTTTGGTAATCATTAGTTTTGACAGCTCATATTTGACAGTCGTGAAGTAGAGACGTGGAAAATTTATTATGGAAATCGTTAAAACATTTTATCAAAATCAATCATCGATTACTGTGACGATGAGAAAGTTACGTGAAATTTTTGGGAGAAACAAAGTGCCAACAAGGCGCACTATTTATCGTGTAGTGAATGATTTTGAAGAAAGAGGGTCTGTAGCTGATAGGGCCATGCATGGACCACAACGTACTGTAAAATCGGCTGAAAACATTACTGCTGCTCAACTTCAATTCGACGCCGTTCTCAGGAGCTTGGCCTTCAAAGAACAACTTTGGTCACAATTTTGCACAAGGATTTGAATTTGTTTCCATTTAAGATTCAGTTGACACAAGAGCTTCTTCCACAAGACAAGACCATTTACGCCGCCGTACATATGCCAATAGGATGTTACAGCTCGGCCATGACAACCCCGATTTTCATGAAAAAATCATAATGAGTGACGGGCCACATTTTCATTTAAATGGATATGTGAATAAACAGAATAGTCGGTTCTGGGCAATAGAAAACCCTCAAATTATTCATCAGTCACCTTTGCATCCATTAAAAGTGACAGTCTGGTGTGCAATTTGATCAGGAGGAATCATTAGACCTTACTTCTTTGAAACTGAAAACGGCGTAACGGTAACTGTCAATGGGGAGCGATATCGTGATATGATTGAAAACTTCTTAACACCACAACTGCATGCTTTGAGTTTGATTAACATGTGGTATCAACAAGACGGTGCCCCATCGCATACAGCCAGGATTATAATGGATTTCCACAACAAGTTATTTCAAGAAATGGTGCTGTTGATTGGCCTCCACAGCCGCCTGATTTGACTGCTCCGGACTTCTTTTTGTGGAGATATCTGAAAAGCAAAATTTATGCAAACAAACTAGAAACGCTTGAGCACTTCAAACAAAATATTCGTGATGAAATTAATGAAATACCGCGTGAAATGTGTGAGAATGTAATGAAGAATGTGCTCAAAAGGACTCGCATTTGTGAGGCTAACAGAGACGGACATTTATCTGATATTGAATTCCATACATAATTGCCAACATTAAAACACATTTATCAATGTAAGATCCATTCTCTTTCATTTAATCAAAAATTATAAACAAACAAAGTAGTATACCTTCCCGACGGACACCTTGTACAAATTAGAGTGTTCATACCGATAAAAACAAAACTTCTGACCGAGGCCCTAAGACACCTTTTCTAAAGCGTAATTTTTAATAAACAGGTGGTTCAGTTCGGTTATTATATTTTTCAAGATCTGAATAATATTTTATTTAATATTTGTGAACCAATTATTTTTAAAAATAATAAGAAATATATTGTGATACGTTTCAAATAATGAAATGTGTACTTATGAGGGCGGTCCCAAAACTGGCCGACGTAATAACAAAGAAGTTGGGAAAAATTTTCTTTATTTTTCAACATAATTTCCTACTAGTTCGATACACTTTTTCCAGCGATATAATAATAGCTTCTATACCCTGTTTATAGTAAGAACTGTCAAAGCCCTTAAAATAGACATCACTCTTCATTGTTGGCAAATCTCTTACCATTGATCCATTTTTTCAAGTATAGAAATAGAAAATATTAAGAGTAAACTTAATCTGGCGAATAATGCACGTGATGAACTTTAATTCATTAATTTTGGCCATCGCAATAGTGGACATGTGAACTGGAGCACTATCTTGATGGAACAACACTTTATTTTTCGCCAAATGCGGACATTTTTCCATAATTTCTCGATAATATTCGTCGTTGATGGGTTTTCTTTGGATAATCAATAAAAATAATCCCATGCGCACTCCAAAATACAAACGTCATGACATTGCCTGCAGATGAAGCCTTCTTTGGACACTATTCTCTCATTCCAGTCCACTGCTTTGATTGTTCCTTTGCCTCAGGTGTGAAACGGTGGACCCATGTCTCGTCCTTAGTTATAAATCGATGCAAAAATTCGGCTTTATTGCGGTAAAACATCGCCAGACACTCATCTGAAACATCTTTATGAGACTGTTTTTGCTCTATTGAAAGGAAGCGCGGCACCCATTTTGTGTACACCTTTCTCATCTTCAAATCTTCGGTCAGTATAGGATGTATAGCGCTTTTTGAAATGCCTACCATTTCAGCTAGTTCACATATCTGCAGCCGACGACCAGAAAATACCATTTCGTGGAATTTCTTAACCGTGTCTGGCCTGGACACCTCCATTGGTCGACCACTGCGGTGTTCGTCTTGTGAGCTCAAAATATTAATCAACATGGCCAAGATATTGTGTAAATTTGATTTTTTTTACTAATATTTCATTACTAAATTATCAAATTTTTATTCCTTTTTACCCTAAAATCCATTTGTTTAATTAGATTTTTCTATAGCAATTATGTTTTAGCACCACTCTGAAGATACTAGAGTCAGTCTTTTTTACATTTTTTAACATATTTTTCTTTGTTCAATACCAAAATTCTGTTATAGTTTGTATGGGGGCTTTGAAATATTAATTTTTCTACAAATATTTGATGTTTCAAGTTTCTGTTTGAATAACTTATACTTTTCTACTTCGTAAAAATTTCTCCAAATTATTGTATTTCACAGCAAAATAAAAAGGAGCGCAATGACTCTAAAATTGGCTGGATCTGGATCTGAGATTCTATAATTCCTTTAGGTTAATTCCAATTATTGCCCGCTAAACAGATTGAAAAAAGCTAAATCTATCGAGCAAAAAGTTGAATTGGTAACACTGGCTGCAACTGCCATACAGAAATAATTGGGATGCTGATTTGAAGCAGAAACTTTGTCGCCTTCTCTGGTGGTTTACACTTTCATGTGATCGAATAGCCATAATTTGCCAAAAATTGATTTGTTTTTTATTACGCTGATTTGTGCATAGGATCTGATGAGACCAAAGAGACATTTTATGAGTGGATAAAGTTGCAGCTGTACCAGACATGAGTTATATCTGCATTGTGCATTGCGCAGAATCGTGACTAGAAATGGAATCTTCGTGAGAAAAGTGCTCTGTAAAATAATTGGAGCCATTATCGACGTATTGGTCATGACATCGACGTGGTCAAGAGCAACAATATACATCAATTACGTTTGCTGTCTTATGTTGTACAGATGGATGGCAATACTCTAGCTCGAAATATTTGACAATGAAAGTGGCAAAGAAGAGAACGAAGAATCCGACTTTAACCAGAAGCCGAGCTCACTAAATACGGTTCAAACTCACTTTTGGCAAAAACAAAACATTGGGCAAGTTAGTGGGTGCAAATTTTAAAGCCTCCTTAAGGCGTTGACAGATTGGGTATAGTAATTGGTGATTTATACTATTTTGCGTTTTAATTCATATCGTAACTGGAAACTTTACTTACAAATTCTCTTCAGTTTTGTTTGAGGTTTGTGTTTTGCTTGATCGGAAATAATATTTTCGAGCTCATCCCATACCATGAATATAACAATGCCAATGCCATTCCTACAATTTGTCATCGTTTGGTATCCATGAATTCATATTTGTCATTATTTGTCGCTATTTCAGGAGATCTAAGAGCTGTAAACGCCGCTTTAATTATTTAAAATTTTATAGGCCTCTTTCGCTATTTCAGAAGATCTAAGAGCTGTAAACGCGGCTTTTAATTATTTAAAATTTTATAGGCCTCTTTCAAAAAGGTTATAGCCAAACCACAAAAATCGAATCACACCATTGTCAAGCCTGCCTCAGATTTCCATTTTGATCGAAAGTGAAATTAATTCCGAGAAATTAAAAAAAAATTTTTGAAATGGTTTCCTGAGAGAAATTAATATTTTTAGGTAATTCCCAACACAAAGAAATGAGGTAAGAGTTTTTTTATGAGTAAATAACATTGCTTTTAATTTGTTTTAACATAATAAACAAACACTGTAGTTTTCCCAAAATGAAAGAACTTTTTAAACAAAATTCTAGCACCTATTTTTTAGTGCAATTCGTTTTTTTTTTGCAAACTAAAATTAAGGGGAAAATCTTTAAGAAAGTTAGAGAGTGCCGTGCCATGAAAGTGGCATGTGCCGAAAGGCATTAGTGGCACTAAAAGTTCTGGAGAAACTGATCTGACCGAATACCTTTGCGAATTCGATGAAGAAAAGCTCGATTTTACTTCCTCAACATCAGAAGGTGGTTAACATTCAGGAAAATTAGCGACGTTTATACTTTAGGAATGGAACAAAATTGACCAGAATCTGAAAGAGGTGAAATGCGATCGATCGAAATGACAGCTATAGAATTATTATTATTCCGAACGAATTCTGTGACAGGCCTGTTAAGATATATATTTGTTGCAAAAAGTGTTTGATGTTATAATGTCATAAGCCATCTCTTACGTCGTACGTCTTTTGTTAGTAAAGAATTTGAAGGTATAAAGGATTAGGTCAACAATTCATAATAGTTATCGAGTAATATCGAGCTGCCGTCTGTATATTCTGTCTGTATATATATATTCCTTGACTACTATTTTAAATTTCCTTAGTCAAGGTGCAATTTTATAATATTGGTAGCTATACGCGGTATAAATTACTTTCAGCTGAAGAACTTGAACATCTTTCCAAATGTTGATTTTATTTCTAACCAGAGTCCTGGTCGCAAATCGAACCAATCACGTTTGGATTTTTAATAGACACAACTTCTACTGAACTCTCGAAGTGATTGGCAGGATTTTTTTCCGGGCAATACGAAATCAATATCTTACCATTGTTCTTTTTTTAGTTTCCACCTTAAGTCCGAGCTTCAATACTGCTGTGGATCGTATATCCAGCACTTTAAGAATCATTCGACAAAATTCAGAATATTGCTATTTCATGCCAATCGCATTTAAGGCTCTTCAATCGTATGAACTTAAATTTTTAATAGAAAAATAAAAAAAATAATAGAAAAATAAAAAAATAGAAAGTTTTGTTATCATAATTTGTGCAAAAAGATGGTTGATTATTGATTTATAGTAAGAACATTCAAAAATTTTCATTCTGTGCAGGGCTCATTGATAAGACGGTAGCAATCAATAGTACAGTAAATAAAAAACCCGCGCATTGATTTCGTATCCAGGTGAAGTGTATTAAAACAAGTTGCCAGAAATAGTATAAAATGTAAATAAATGTGAGTAGATCAAAAACATCGGAAAACAAAATTCATATAAATTCAAATTTGACATCGCAGAACAAATTGGCAACATTCACATACATCAATAATATCAAAATGGAATTATTTTTTGATATGATATATGAGCATTTAGATTACCTTAATTGACTTCACGGCGTAAATGGCGAAACAATTTACAGAATAGTTTTCAACGTGTAGACGTTAAATAATATGAGGGGCCAATAATACGAACTATAAATTATTTCCGGTGGCCACTTTTTATACTGCCGGTTAAAATAGATTATGTATATATCATACAATCGGTGACCGTAAACCGTAATTGTAGAAAAACTCTGCAACATTGTTCTCAAGTAATACTTTATACAATATGCGTCTTCGGCCAATAAAAATGTTAAGAGTGGAATAATGTAAACTTCCAACATATACCCACCACAAAGTGAATGTTGTCAGCAGCAAAATGACAGTAAACTTTTTGTTTGGCCGATTGTCATGACTACCAATGAAATTAGTTCTATTTATAACGAAAATTCCGAATAAACAATAGAAATAGCAGATGGGACATTCTTAAACTTCTAAAAATAATTTATAAAATATTGTCTGAGAAAGATGTTTTCAACTACAATCTCTGATAGAATAACACCCGAGGAGTTACAAAGACTAAATGAAATTTGCATGGAACGCATAAGAGCAGGTGAACTGCACTCCTTACGCAACGACGCCAAGTTGCGAGCGGTAAATAACACCAAAAGTTACGATGAATTCAAGTAAGTTAACATTTGTTGGAAATAGTAATATATGTAAATAATAAATTTCTATAACCCCTAGAGATATAGTGGATGCAGCTCATTTGAAACCAATTACGAAATTTGACAAACAAAACGCAAAAACCAAAAATCGCTTATGGAATACTGCCGCCCAGGAAATAGAGGACTGACATTACTTAGATTAAAGTTTTTATTATGCTTCAAATATCATCATCAAATACATATAAACTTGATTTTGTCTACATATTAAAATGATTTGTTGTTTGATGTGAGTCAATTGCAAATGCATTTTGTTTTGCCATTAAAAAATGCACAAAATATTTAAAAGCAATATCTTATCAATCTTCGCAATCTTCATTTTAAGGTATTAATCAATCAATAGATTCTTTCTTTCGCCCATCATTATCAATAGAGCGTTAACAAGTTTAGAATACCCACATTGCATAGACGATGGTGGGTGAAAATTTGCAACTCAGACTGCTATAAAACGGCAGTAAAAATGGAAACATTATCAGTAGTTGATTCTTGATTAACATGTTGAAACTTGCCATTTTATTGTCCGCTGTAGCTTGCGTTTTGGGAGCTACTATCCCTGAGGGTATGCTCCCTCAGTTGGATGGTCGCATTGTTGGTGGTACCGCCACCACCATCAGTTCCTTTCCTTGGCAAATCTCTTTGGAACGTAGTGGGTCCCACATTTGCGGTGGTTCCGTCTACAATGCCAAGATCATCGTCACGGCTGCCCACTGCGTGCAATCCGTCACCGCTTCCGTCTTGAAGGTTCGTGCTGGTTCTTCTTACCGGAATTCTGGCGGTGTCTTAGTTTCCGTTGCTGCTTTCAAGAAACACGAAGGCTACAACCCCAACACCATGGTTAACGATATTGCCGTTATCCGTTTGTCCTCTTCCTTGATCATGAGCTCCACCATCAAGGCCATCAGTTTGGCCAGCTCGGCTCCTGCTAATGGTGCCGCTGCTGTCGTCTCTGGCTGGGGTATCCTCAGTTCTGGCGCTTCCTCACTCCCCGCTCAATTGCAATACGTCAATGTTAACATTGTTGGCCGCACCCAATGTGCTTCCTCCACCTACAGTTATGGTTCTGAAATCAAGGCTTCCATGATCTGCGCTGCTGCTACCGGTAAAGATTCCTGCCAAGGGGACTCTGGTGGCCCATTGGTCTCAGGTAGTGCTTTGGTTGGTGTTGTTTCTTGGGGCTATGGCTGCGCTGCTGCCAGATATCCTGGCATCTATGCTGATGTTGCTGCCCTCCGCTCCTGGATTGTTAGCGCTGCTTCCTCTGTGTAAACAACGCAAGCAACAAAATCAGATTTTTTCAATTTAAAACATCTTTTGTTTGGTTTTCAATAAATGCGGTGATATAAAAATTATATTCATGAAAGAGAGAATCTCGGGATGTTGTTCAAAATAATCAGCTATGCCTTTTAAAGAAGATCCGTGGGTATTTCGTTTGTTTAGGGGAATATCCTACGGTTCTGTATTTGGCAGGCAAAAAGGATGGCTTTATTTTGATTTTGTAATAAAGTTTTTTATTTACTTCAGCTGAGGTAGTAGCAGCTCAAGGTTCAAGGATTCAATCTAGAACAAAGTGACATTGGTTCCCACTACTTCCGACCTTTGGTCAAGTACTCCCCCTTAATGTCATCGATAATTTATATGATCTAATTTACATGATCTATAATATGTCTAATTAACCTAAATGACATACTATCACTGAGGCATCTTACGCAAGTAGGTAACATTTGTTATTGACTATCGATCCTTACACCAGCCTAGTAGCTTTCGCCAACCCCAATACTAGACCTGAGTAACCGTAAATATTACAGAAAAGTTAGAGAAAAGACTTAAGGCGACGGTGTTCCGATTGCTTAGCTTCGGCACCGGAGGTATATCGGAGTAAGTGGAAATAGATTGCAACACAAAGATGTCCATGAGACAGCTGCCTATCCCATGGCGATAGCGCGATGCCCTGGATTGTCTACATGTTAATAAATGGAAGTCATATTTTTAGTGCAATGGGTGTACCTTTGATCCATGTTGCTGACATAATCTTGGGTTACCATCTGATTGAAGGAATGCACGAGATTGAGCAGAGTGAAAAACATAAGCAATCAAACATGAATTAAGACATTAGGTGCCCGACTAAGTTCTCGTTGTTTATTTATTTTTCATAAAAATTCGATTTTATTACGAAAACATGTTTACAAATGATTCATTGAAAGTATTGCCTATTGCTAGCTACCACATAATATTCCCATCTTTCTGGCAAAGCTCGAATTCCGCCACGGTAAAACTGTTTATCTTTTGAGGCTATCCATGAATCTAGCCTTTCCTTGTTGTCGTCATATGAGACGGCGCAATATCTGAAGAATATGGCGAATGGGATAAGACTTCCCATTTCAGTGATTCCAGATAGGTAGGGTAGGTTTCAACGAGGTTGGCCACGTGAGACCGAACATTGTCAATCGGCTCAACCGCATTATTTGAAGTCGATACCGATCCCCAATGATGGCTTCGCTTGGCTTCAACAGTAGTAAATAACATCGACCAGGTCCCACCAAATACAGAGTATAACCTTCGCAGCGTGAATATTCGTTCGAGGCGATGACGTAGAAGCATGACCGGGCACCACCCATAACTTTTTTTTCTTTGGATTGCTGTAATGAATACGTTGTTCTTTAACCATTACAATACGATGAAGAAACATTTCCTTTTTTGTCGCTGAAGCAGGCGAAATAAGGAACTCAAGTTCCTTGCTTTTGAATCATTTCAAACTCATGTAATCGTTTGCAAATGGCTTGGCGGGTAACTTCTAATACTGAAGCCATCTCTACCTGCGTTGGACTCGGATCCCCATCAATTAATGCCATCAATTCAGTGTCTTCAAAGGTTTTCCGCCTTCCTTCACGCGAACGTTCGTCAACATCAAAATCAGCGTCTTTACGGACGGAACCAATCTTGGCACGTTGTTTCACTTAAAGCAGCATCACCGTAAACGTTTTGAAGCTTCCGATAAGCTTCAGACACCGTTTTCCTTGATTGAATGAAGAACCGCATATGGCGATTATTTCGCACAAAATCATTCATATTCACCTAACCAAAAGAATATGACATCTAAAAAAAATTACTGCTGTGTCCAGCGGGAATGTTTACCATATATCTAAGCTAGGCTCATGATGTTTAGGTTATAGCAGAATCGACTATCACTTACAGCTGGCGCCATCTATTGCCAAACAACGGGAACTTAGTTAAGCACCTAATAAATATTGAATTACTGGTCAGCTGCGACTTGCTCGTATAAATTTTGGTTAATATAAAGCATATTTTTAAATTAGTTCGGTTTTTATAACTAACAAAATAACGAAAAAAAGTAAGAAAACGGGCCAATATAAGGACACTTTTAATTCAAAATTAATTTCAAGAACAACCCACCACAAAAAGAGTATCCAAGGATGTCGAAAAGATCTGGAACTTCCGATCCTGAAGTATTGAAAATTTGGGTAATCATCGATGAAATTAACATGGTTTTGGTTCTATTTCAGTGCATTTTCATCAGATCCCATAAACCAGTGAGAAACTTATGAATTTTGTGGAAATTGATGTGCGTGCAAAACAGTATTTTTGTAAGCACTTACGAAGTAATGATTAGTGGCTTCTGCGGAACGAAAATCTTCATCATGGAAGTCATTTTAATGTTGTTTTTTGTGTTTGTGATTTAATGATATATGTAGTTAATAATGATTTAATAATATTTTTTAAATAAATTCTATTCAGTATAGCATTACCACTGCCAAGTGAATTTTAGTGGGAAACAAACTGCAAAACAACTTTAAGTTGTTATAGTTGTACGTTGCTAAAAACGGCTTCCTAAGAAGTTGAAAGTATGCCCATTCGTAGACGCCATGACAGCATTATTCGGGGAGAATGACCTCCCCTATTTTGCTGAGAATCAATGTTTTGCGTTAATATTATACATTACATTTTAAGCTGCAGTATAGAACAAGGCTTTCACTATTATATGAAATAGTTATCGCATTCGGAAAAAATCTTAAAACTGTGACCTGTGGTCAGTTTTTGACACGAAATATCTAAGTGTGCTATGTTGGGATTCGACGTTGAGAAATGGGATCCATTCAGTTAATATAAATTCCTCAAGCAATTGAATTCCTTCCTTCTCCACTATATTGACAACTCATTTTCTGTTGTTTGGCTATCTTTCATCAATGCCGTAAGAATTAGGAGAACCTTATGCAGATATCTTATATTTACAAACGCCCTGTATTAATTCCTATTCTTATTGACCAATTCCTTTGTTTATTAGTTGAATTAATTGTAAGTGTTTGCCCATGTCGACAATTTATATTTCATATTCTCCGATTAGATAGTATAATATAAATTTCTATATCTGCCACACACATTTTTGAAAAAGTTGGAAGATTTATCAGCATATGTTAAAGCGACTGATGACGCGTATTGCGAGTTGAAAGCAATTTGGTGCAGAAGTAATCGATGAGCCTTTTGCGTACAATACGGGAAAGCTATTAGTATGAACTAAAAGCCGCGCATACTTGAAATTTAGAAAAAAATAATAAGAAGAAGATACTTTGAAGGTTATATTAAAATATATTATCTAATACGATAAGGCCAAAAACGTAAAGGTTTTGGTGTGAGGATCTCCTGCTATAAGAATAATTGTGAAAATCTATTGATAAATATGCTGCAATTATGGGAGGACTACTCCAATAAATTCTTAGTTCTTTAGGTTTTGGCGTTATCGGTAAGTAGTTACTCTTAGTAAACATACAGGGTGGGCCATATGAGTGTTGGCGATTTAATTCTTAATTTCTCGGTAACGCGCGGCGCGGGGTGGCTGCGCCGCTTCCTGGAAATTTAGTCGCCATGGAGCCGAACACGGGAGTGCAGCGTGCATTTTGTGTCCGAGCGTATTACGAAAAC
>JAHXMU010000069.1:1497002-1524717 GCA_019455685.1 Philornis downsi
CGCTTCTAATGCCTCAAATTATTTATGGGCTAGAAGTGGTATCGGGAACAACATCACTGAATGTTTCGAAATTGAAATTGACAATAAATGCAGTTGCAAGATTCATTTTCAGTGTACGTAGGCATGAACACATTTCCGTATATGTGAAAAGAGTGTTAGGTTGCTCTTTTAATAATTTTGTGAATTATCGTATTTTAATGACTTTTTATAAGGTTGTCAAAAGTGGAGTGTCTGTTTCACTATATGGGTTATTTCAGTTTTCACGCTCGACAAGAAATGTACAAATCATTGTACCTACAATAAATATTTCAGCATTTGCGAGATTTTTCCTTATTAGGAATGCTCGATATTGGAACCATTTGCTTAATGACTTAAGAGTATTCTCTTATTCTAGCAATGTTTTCCGTTCAAGAATTTTTGCACACTTTTCTTCAATAGAAATTCAATAATAAATTTAAATAAATTTAATAATTGCACGACCATTGTTACTAATTAGGATCGATATAACTTTCACTTTAATTTGTTTAATATTATTTTTTTCTTTTTGTATTTACGGCTGGGGAGCCAACGTTGGTGATAATATATATATATATATACATATATATATATATATATATATTTATACATCTATTTAAATAGATTTAAGAGTGTCATAGATACTCAGGAATTTATTGCTGTGTAATACGCATTTTTTGGCCTTAACGGCTTAGTATTTTTTTTTTTTTTTTTGGAAAAATAAAAAAAAAAAAATAAAAGGAAGGAATGGGTGGAACAAATTGTCTAATTCAGCTTAATCATACTTATGAACACGGTTGCCATTCTATATTTTTTTAAGGGACCAAAATTCATAGAAAAAAGGACCAAAATAAAAAAAAGAGGACCATTTTGTTTTTTTTCTTATTTGCAAACCAGCAATGCTTACAATATTATTTAACAAAACATTTACTTAAAAAAACATAAGTAACCATGAAACGTAAACGAAAACAAAAAGTGCTTTAATTCAATTTGCACAAAAACAAAAAGTGCTTTAATTCAATTTGCACGTATATAACATAAAACAAAATAACAAAATAAAAAAAACGTATTCACATATAAAGATTTGTATAAAAGTTCGTAATACATATATGACTAGCATTACATTTTTGCCACAGTTAAACTGTGATCGCTATCTTAAAACCAGCCTATATCTTTGACTGACCAAACGTAATGAGGCTCTGATTTTTGAGGACAAAGTTCTTTGGACAGCATTATATTGTTAATTGATTTGAATTCTAATTTATTCCTTAATTTGGTTTTAATAAGAGAAAGTTCGAAGAATTTACGTTCTGCTGCAGCCGAACTATGTGGCAGGCTCATTAGATCAAATACAAAATCCGTCAATTCTTGAAAACATTTCTCATCCATACCATTTTTATATAAACTTACTTTTTCCCAAGAAACGCAAACGTCCATATCAGGTTTGAGATCACTATTTAACAGTCTTAACAGTTTCCACTGTGTTATAATAACATCAATATCACATTTAATTAAATGAGAAAAATGGTTTACTAAAGGC
Source organism: Philornis downsi (assembly GCA_019455685.1). Lineage (NCBI taxonomy): Eukaryota > Metazoa > Arthropoda > Insecta > Diptera > Muscidae > Philornis > Philornis downsi. The sequence continues at coordinate 1,498,558 of JAHXMU010000069.1, forward strand.
ATTATTGTGTCGTTTCTGTGTCCGACAAAACTTTGTTGGGTGTAATTATACATAAATTTTTTAAATCAGCTCTGCCAAAATCAAACCGTTTCTGAATTTGTTTTAAGAATTCAACGTAAAAGTTTAAAATATTTGTTTTAATTATGATTCGTTGCGAATCCGTAAAGTTATCACTGTCAAGAAAGTTTTCTGCTCTACTTCCAATAAAAATATTTTTAGTTAGGAGATAATTCGTTTTGTCGTGCATATTAAAATTTTCCAGACAGTCAATATTTTTTACAAAATCGCTCTTCATAAAATTACTCATAATCAGTTTAAAATGTACTTCTATTTGCGAGTACAAAAAAGGTAAGCGAACGTTTTCCGACTGGAACTCTTTATTCAGTGTATTAATTATTTTCAGAGCGTATTCCAAAAACAGCATATATACTTTTAATTCGGGGTCACCCATTGAATTCGCTAATTCACATGCACTAATGCCACTTACTTCAAGACTCGAAGACAAAAAATAAAGTCGAAGTGCTTCCCACTGTTCATTAATACGTGCGATTGCACTTTCCAGAGCAAGCCAACGAGTAAAAGAAATTCCAAGTATTTTATGTGGTTTTACGCCACAAAATTTCATAGCATTAAGCTTTTTGGCTTCAATTAACTTTACGTGCACCTCACCGATTTTATCCAAAATCGTAAACATTTTCTTAAAAAGGACCAATTAAAAAAAAAATGGACCAGTGGACCAAACGTAAAAAAAAGGACCATTTTTGGTCCAATTGGCCCAATGTGGCAACCGTGCTTATGAATTCTAAGTTAAGTCGAAGTTATTAAATCTAAGATATTACTACATTAGCTTATCCAGGTTCTACGTCGGAATTCTCGTACAGATGTTTCAAATATTATGGTGATGTACAAAATTACACTAGCCAACAAGGTTTTGGACTGGAGCAACCAATATCTTTCCTATGGTAATTTGTTAGGCTGAATCTGAATCTGTAATTAGTTTTCTTCTATCACGTCAGCTTTTCGAGATAAAAAAATGTTTTTATTCGTTTTTTACATAAAAAATCATTAGCTTATTTAAAAATCAATGAATTTTCGAAAGTGAATGACGTTATTTGAACGTCGTTTGTATTTTGTTGATTTGGTTTCACGTACTACAGTCCAGTAGTAGTCTCCCAGCATGCTTTCGTCCCAAAATACTTAGTAACTTCTTTCCATTTTCATTAAATCTTGGTGAGCGCGCTCCTCTTATTCGTCGTTCACTCTTAAAGTGATTTCTTTCATACCTTCCACAAACAACTCTGTCTGTTACAGTAGTAAATTTGCTGTTTGGCCAAGTTTCAGTGTGCAGCTATTTTAACATGGGGTTTAAAGTCATTTGTAAGGGTGTATCGGAAGAGGCGGGCTCAAATTACTCTAATATTACAGGTTGTATTATAAAATAAAATAAAACAAAAATAATTTCAAATATTCAGACCAGTCAAGTATTAAGGTAAAGTAAAAATATTATTTTTACTTATTTCATTTTATTTAGCATACTTTGACCATTTTATTCGATAACTTGTTGACATTTTAAAGATAATTTTACTATACCTATTTGATGAAACCTCCCACCGTACTGGCAAAAAACGGAGCCAAACGATTTTCACAAGTTTTTCTTGAGGCTAACTTATCACCTTAGATGGGAGCAAGGTGTTTGCACAAAAACCTCCCAACCAAGCTCCTGGAGCTTCTGCTACATCACTATTGATGTGTGTGGCTTAATGTTGTCCTAATGGAACACAATTCCCCTCCAATGGGCTTTTTTGGGCAACAGTTTAGGTTCGAGTTAAGAATTTGACTATGGAGAATCAGCTCGTAGTAGATAATTCGCTCTCAATCCCATTAAATACATTGTAAAATCTTCCTGATTTTTAATACTGGCTTGGCCATCTCACAGAGATTCCACCGTAACCGTTTTCACTTTACGTTGCTTCATCATGAGTCTCCATCATGAGTTTACATCAAAATTATCGGAATGGAATGGATGAAACAAAATTTTGCGCAGTATTCACATTTTCAGTTGTTTTACTTGCTTTTCCGACTTTAACGAAGAAAAAACTGCAAAATATGTCCATCTTTGACACGCACTTTCAAACAATACTGATTCAAGCAATCACAAAATTGTTTGGGAATCTTTCTAACGCCATCTAGCGTAATCTGATCGTACTTATACAACGCAAGATACAGATTACTAAAGCTATCTATTGGCAAAATAATAAAATAATAGGTTAATCGTTTTCTTTGGAAGATACTACTGAAACTGTCATTTGTCGATCATTTTTTAGAAATATATATAGTAGTGTTGCAACGGAGATTTTTCGTAGGAATTTTAAGGTTCGTGTGAAATTTAGAGAAAGTTGGATAACTATTTGATGTAACGCATGTAGGACTCCTGGTACAAGACTGTATGTCGACTTCTACACCGACGGCGCAAAATTAAATAATCAGTTAGGTTTCGGGGTTTACTAAGGACTAAGTATAACAAGAAGGCTACCTGATCACTGTAGTGTTTATCAGGCCGAAATTTTGGCCATTAAGGAAGTGGCAGAATGGCTGATATATATCGTCCTTACCACGGTGGGGATTAACATATTCTCTGACAGTCAAACTGCCATTAAATACCTGAATTCTGTCTTCCTGAACTCAACATCAGCCCTGAAATGGCGCAGATCTCTAAATGAGATGGCTCAACATTTCAACATTCAGCTTATGTGAGTGCCGGGTCACAAGGATATACTAAGGAATTCAAGAGCAGACGAGCTGGCAAGACTAGAAACAACCTTACAGACTCCAGCCGAGTTGTGAGATAAAGCATATTTAGCAGCAAATGGTAGGTGGGTGTCTGTCCGAGGCTGTAATCAATCTAGACATATGTGGCCTTGCCTAGATCTGAAGCGTTCACACACACTGCTGTCGCTATCAAGACCCGACGTCTCATTGCTTGTATCCGTTATGACGGGACACTGTCGGATTGGAAGACATGCAGAAAGAATGAAGGTTGCGACTGGTGACTTCTGTAGGAGCTTTAGGAATGAAGATTAGGAGGATTTCATAGAACACCTTCTCTACAATTGACTCACCCTGGCGAAAAGGCGGGGATCAACACAGGGCTCTCTTTAGGGACCTAGAAGATCTGTACGATATAGATATTGTCCGATTTAACAGATTCTTGAGGCATTCAAGATGGTTCAACGGGGGAAGCTAAGGACATTCATATCTATAGTTTCCGTGGTATCACAATAGACTATACAGTCTAAGTGAGTCTGGCTATTCAGCCTGCCACACTGACCTAATCTAACCTAACGCATTTAGCCCTGAAGTTATAGTTTTTGGTTCAGTTTGTCTGGTATATTCGAAATATATATTCAAGGATACAAAAACAGTGCTATTGGACATAAGTGCCTCAATGTGTAGATCTGTAGGCATCTAACGAGCTATATTGTGATATTTTCCCGTACGAACCATCCTATGGGTCACAAACATCGATTTTGCTCCACTGGCTAGTAGTAAATTCGCCAAAACATTCTTCAATATTTTCAATCGAATGTTTTAAACTTGCGAACTGTGCCATTCCGAACACACAGGAATGTGTTGTAGAAGGTCTTTATCATATTTTCATTCATTCTTTCATATTAGGATTCTTATAGTTTCCTTCCAGTATCCATGTATCCAGTATCTAGGGGAACGTGGCAAAGAAGCTGTTTGTCGAATAAAATATACGCTTTCAAGTTTTAAGTAAAATCGGCATGCGGTGAATTTTGTTTAAGATCGAACTTAATGTGCCATTCTCCGTATACGATATGTGAATTTAAATTTGATAGATCACAATATGATGATATTTGATTCGTTTTTTGTTAATGTTGGAAATTACAGATATTCTTTTAGAGACCTCATATAAGATCTTTTATGCACACCGGGAGGTGAAAGCTTTGCTCTTTAGGTGAAGCCTTTGCTCTTTAATTTCATCCTTTATAATGGCATTAAAGGCCCTCGGAATGTATAAGGTCTTCAAAATTACGCCTTATTGAAGGCCTTTTAAGGCATGTATTCCACTGCTGTTTGGTTTACCTGATTTGCTGATTATTAATGGCGATGGCGTCTGAGCGTAATGATGAACGTTCTCTCAGTCGTCATTCAGAAGAAAAAGGACGTTTATTTGCTATTGCTTTAAACTTCTCAATATTTAATTAATTAGAACTTGTTGCAAATAATGTAATACAAACCACTGTTTTATTCCCCACTTAAAACGTGTATCTTATCGCAAATTATTTGACTTGATTTCAATGGTGTTGTCGCTGAACACTCTCCAAAAAAGCTGTAACAAATACGCAAATTTATTATGTAGCAGTCGCACTTTCTCAATTATGGGTTGGGTACTAAAAAATATTGTTAACACAATAGAAAACTACAGCATATGTGAGGGCTATTTGTTGTTAAATAGATTTGCACAACTTCTAAAGTGAACATGTAGATCCTGAATTATTGGGAGACATAACTACTCGTAGTCGCAAATAGAAAGAAGGAGAGCAGATGGACAAGCGCAAAGTTGGACAATTGCATAATTAGACAAACGCATTGTCATATTGTCGGCCAATATCGGAGCTGCACCATCAGATACGAAATATTCTTTATCATTTTAGAAACATTCTGAATATGAAAATTACTTTATTTTCAAGTTAAATTGGTGGGAGCGTTCAGTAATCGAGTTAATATCTTGTAATTTAATTTGAATCATTTAGATCTCAAAGGAGGTAACGTTATTGAAAATTCCCTGTTTAGTCGTTTTTCAGCACTGTCGCTATGCCTTAGTCATAACAAAACTATTATATTTGTGGCAAAATTGGAAGATAACACAATAGCCGCAGACTCAACCTGTTCATTGTTGGTAAATCTTTTACCACCGAGGCATTTTTTCCAAGTTTGAAAATAGAAAATAGTCTGAGGGTGCTAAATGTAGGGAATAACGTGGTTATGAAGCAATTCGAACTTTAACTCATTAATGATCCCATGTGCATCCCAAATAACAGACACAGTCCACAGCTTTGATTGTTTCTTTGTCTCAGGTGTGAAGTGGTGGATCCATGTTTCATCCATGGTTACAATCGATGCAAAAAATTGGCTTTATTGCGGCGAAACGACGCCAAACACTCTGCAGAAACATAATTAAGACTCTGTTTTTGTTCTATTGATTGCAAGCGCGACACCCAACTTGCGTACATCTCTCACATTTTCAAATCTTCGGTCAATATACGATGTAAATCATTTTTTGAAATGCTATCAACCGACGATCATCCCATAATATTTTGTGGATTTTCTTAACAGTGTCTGGCGTGGACACCTCAATTGTTTGACTAGACTCTTGTTTGCTTAGACTCTGTTACACAATATTTTACAGAGTAGAATCTAGCTCGGAATTAAAATTGGTTGGACTAAAAACTTTCAAATGGAAATATTGAATTACATAATAGTGAACAATTTTTTCTATGTTCACAAATTCACTGATATCGTTTACTTTTGATAGCTTAAACAAAAATACTAAACAATGTGGCGCCTCAACTAACTTAAAATATATGTTTTATAAGGTTGCCACTTTTCGCCAAAATAATTTTTCTGCAACTACTCACACCATCTATACGTCAGGTAGGCTATTTTTGGGACAGAACTCTTAATCAAACTGTTAAAAATATTGCAAAAGTGGCAGATAATACAAGTGTTTAGCAGAAAGTTTTCACTCTGCCCTCCGAGGAGGCGCAAAAGCTAATCCTAAGGCTATATATTCTTTATATAAACGAAATGGTTCTGCTTATGGATATTGTTTACTCATGTCTATCTTTAGAAACATTTTTTTTTATAATAATGTATTTTAAATTATATTCCACCACTTTTCTCAATGCTTTAAGTAATATTTTTGCAGCTTCTTTTTCTTCAATATTTTCCATCGTGACTGCCAATGTCTGTGACTTGTTCACATAAATGCGAATTACCCCCAAAGAAGTAGTTCTGAGCAGCAAAATAGATAAATAGTATGGTTACTCTTGCGGTACCTTGTACACATCTTAATTTTAGAGCTTAATTTTTTTATTTCTTCTTTTTGATTTAAAAACTATAATTGCAATTGTAATTTTCCCGACGTCGAGTAAAACATTTAATTTTCAGTTGTTCTTTGCCCAGTTTTGAACGGAGTTATTCTATTCTCAATATCAAACGGAATTTCTCCATTGATACAAAGTGGAATATAAAGTGAAAATTCTTACCTACCATTGATCATTTTCTGATATTAAATGGAACTTCTCACTTTCAATTCATATTACCTTAACTTTAAATAGAAATTCTGATCTTCAGTTGTTCCTTTCTTATTATTAAATTATACTTCTCATTTACTGTTGATTTTCAGCCAATATTATCCTGAAACGTAGATAAAAGAGATATACATAATAAATGTGCTAATAAAGGGTGATTTTTTAATCGTAGTTTTTTTAAATCGAATAAAACATTCAAATTTACATCATATATTAAAATTTGTTATTGGAATCGATAAATTGGTCTTTACCATTTAATTTTGAAGGATAATTTCATGTAAATGTTGTCCGCGGTTCCGTCTCAAAATGTCCATTCGGAAGGTCCAATTTTTTCGTCACTTTTTCAAGCATATCGGCCTGTATTCCACGAATAACTCATGTTATGTTATCCTATAAGGCTTCGAAAGTGTTCGGCTTGTCCACATAGACTAACGACTTGACATAACCGTACAAGAAATAATCTAGAGGCGTTAAATCGCACGATCTTGGGGGCCAACTCACAGGGCCAAATCGAGAGATAAGCTGCTCACCAAATTCATCCCTCAACATATCCATTGTTTCACAAGCAGTGTGGCATGTTGCACCGTCCTGATTAAACCATATGTCAACCAAGTTCAACTCAGCCAATTGGGGCAAAAAAAATCGCGTATCATGGCTCGATATCGTTCGCCGTTGACGGTGACGTTTCTTCCGCGATCGTCTTTGAAGAAACTCCACCAAACTGTCGTTTTTCGGAATACATCGGTAATTCATGCATGGCATGTGGCTGTTCATCACTCCAGATGAGACAGTTTTCCTTGTGTACGTATCCGTTCAACAAGAAATAAGCCTCATCGCTGAACACAATTTTTCGATAAAACAGCGGATTTTCATTGATTTTCATTTTGTAAGACCAATTTACCAAAAATTAGACGTCGTGGTATGTCATTCGGCTTCAATTCCTAAGTGAGTTGAATTTTATAGGCTTTCAAACCCAAATCGACGTGCACAGTTTTCCTTGTGGTTGAGTAACACATGCCCAATCGCTGAGAACTTCGACGAATTCACATTTCACGATCGTCATTAACACTGGTCGCTACGGCTGCAATATTTTCTTCGGTACGCACTCTATGCATGCGAGTCGATGATTTTATGTCCAACAAAGTAAATTTGGTGCGAAATTTGGAGATAACAGGACGAATTGTTGATTCAGCAGGTCGATTATGACGACCATAAAATGGTCGTATCAAACGATGCGCATTTGTCACAGAGCACGAATTTTGATAATATATATAAATTTCAACGATTTGCAATTGTTGCTCGTATGTTAGTCTTTCCATGATGAAATGGCAGAGTATACTGCACACTTTTCACTTTGCCAGATGACGTTTGGACACCATTAACAACTAGTGCTGCCAACCTGAAAAACTTAAATTTTAAAAAATCACCTTGTATAATAGTTCTTCTCTCCCATGACAACCATATATAAAATTCCTCAGTTATTACGCAATTTTTCACCCTATGACAAGTTGTCATGAATATTTGCTCTTTTTTTTTTGCTGGGATGTTAAATTCCAGCAAAGTAAATGCAGGAGGGAAGCACTATTGTATGATGTCTCTTCCATACATGTTCATGAATGTAGTGGATGTAATGAAAATTCAAATGTCCATTATTCAAAAAGATTGTTTTCTTATTATATTTTTTTATTAAATGTCGAAAAGATAGACATGCAATGAGTTAAAAGGACACCCAATATTTCGTAGGGGCGAAGCTTTTACATCCTCTGCCATGGACTGCAGTCCACAGCGTGTTATGCTTGATTTTAGTTTCTGTAGTTTTTATAAATGAATGATAAACTTAGCATATCAGTCATCGTATAAAGAAGGTTAAATAAAACCTTAAAAGGAGCTTCTTTAAACCGACTATCAAAATTTTGCATCTTCGGATCATATTACGTCTTTTAAAAATATTTTTTGGAGTACTTCATGGGAACACGCTTGGCTTTAATTGTTATTAATCACAAATGAAAATAAAACGAATTTTTCACTATGGCGGTTTTGGAAGTGGTTAAGAATTGCTTCGTTATAAGTGATAAATATGCATGGATTGCATCTATAGAAGTGGTGCAAAATTTGATTCTTTTTAAATGACTTCCAATTTTTGTGTTGGAATGTCACATACGTATAATGAAGTTTGAAATAGTATACGTTTTAGTCGGTGCGTTTGATTTACTGACAGTAGCGCCTTCATTGTTCCAAATGGGAAAAATTCGCATATCTCTTACTATCTCCACAATCTCTTACTAAATCATTCTTATCGTTAATAGGTAATAAATTTTGTAGGAAATGATTTTAACTGATAATCTTTGAACCGATTTATTATATAGCCATGGACGTAGTGTTGAGCAAACCTTAGTTTCGTTTCTCACTTCTTGTGATAATGTCGAAATTATTTGGCCTTTCATTGCTACTGTTTGTGGCTTCAGCTTTGTCGTCTTCCGTACCACCGGTGGATGATATTGAACCTTCCCTGCATTTGGGTGGCCGAATTGTAGGCGGTTATTCGGTGGACATCACTCAGTACCCTCACCAGGTGTCTATGCGACGTAAGAAATGCGAGACATGTGCCTACACTCATAGTTGCGGCGGTAGCATTTACAGCGAGAATGTGGTCATAACTGCCGCCCACTGCATATATGGACGTTCTGCTGAGGACTTCATTATTGTCGCCGGCACCAGCACACGCAATGGAGCCGATGGTGTTGTGGTACGCGTTTCGAAAATTATAATGCACGAGAAGTATAATAACTCCCTTACCACTAATGATGTGGCTTTGATGATTTTGGCTTCCCCCTTACCCTTGAACGGCGTCTCAATTGCTCCAGTAGAGTTGGTTAGCAAAGCACCCAATCATGGCTCCAAATCCGTTGTTACTGGTTGGGGAACAGTCGCTGCGGGAGGCAATTCTTCTGATCAATTGTTGGCCGTCGACCTGCCCATAGTGAATAATGAACGGTGCGATCAACTCTATGCGGCCTATTATGGGCCTGGGCGTATCGATGACACTATGTTATGCGCTGGCGTCGATGGTAAGGGCGGCAAGGATTCCTGTCAAGGTGATTCCGGTGGGCCTCTCTTGGTTAATCGCCAATTGGCCGGTATTGTGTCATGGGGTCTTGGTTGCGGCTCGCCCAATTATCCAGGAGTCTATGCCAACGTAGCCCATCTCAAGGATTGGATTTTAACTAATATTGCTGCTAATACATAAGAAACTGACCTATTAGTAACGAAAATAAATGGCAACTTTTATTGAGGCTTTTTCCCAAATTGTTTTTTTTAGTGCACATTTATTTAGTGGATATTTTCAAGATAGACTGATTAGTTTGTACCACGTCGCAATGGCAGAACAATATAATATTGCCGATAAGCTACCGGCATAGTTGAACAAACAATCTGGAAAATATTGTATTATCAACAAGTATTGTTAATTTATTTAACAATCCATGAAGGTGGTCATAAATTTTCAATATTGTTGCACTTGAAGAAATTATTGAAAGGAAATTCAAGCACAAGTGTCAATGGTATAGAGGCAGAGTAAATTGAGTGAGAAATCATGGTGGTGCGTTTTGAAAATGATCTAGTTCCGCTTTAGTCAAGGGCATGTAGAGGCGAGAGGAAATGCTGGTATGTATATTCACTCAGAGAGTGTTCATTTTCAACAGAGGGTTTTCAATTGTTATGGACAAGATTCTGAATTCATTTGGCCTGTATCCATATTTCAAATGTAATTTAAATGGTTCGCTTAATAACCTGTTCAGCCTTAACTCCTTTCAACTTAACAGCGAGGCTAAATTCTGTATTAAAATGCCCTCAAAGTTATCAGGCCTTCATCATGTCATAAAACAATTTCCCTTCTTGATTGATCTGATCTGATCAACATGACATCAGCATATACAACGAACTTCTTAGAAAGTAGTGCGATCTTTATATTTCATTGGCAAAATGGTGTTAACCTAAAAACTACAGATGTGTCAGGAACTCGAAGCAAAAGCTTCAGGAACATCGGTATTAAGGACTTTGCGTTACAGTATTGGGAGAGTTTCAATTTTTGAATAGGCTAAGGTTGTTTAGGGGAATGAGGCTTTACCATATTTGGCTTTCTTAATGTTAGATACTTCCTTCGATGTGCTCAATCTCATGCGTATCTTCGTAGCAATCGGGCAATGATGTGAGTCTCCGTCAGTAGTTAGCCTTCCGTCTGTTACCCAGTGATCAATCTGATGTCTGAAGTTCTAGTTAGTTACCTTGCACTGAAAACTACCTTCGCTAAGTGTCATTCCGGAGTTGTCAGCTGCAAATGTCATGCATCCGCCTTCTATGCAAATATTCCGAATATTCCTAGTGCGCATACTTAAATCACATATGGGACTAGGTTTCTTTCTCCTCCTTCTTGATTCCTTTAACAACATATGCGTATCTATGTTGATATATGCCTATCTATTAGAAGTTTGCATCGGTCATATTAAAGGACCTAAAATTAAAGGTCTCATTTCACTTAGAATTTTAGCTTAACAAATTTAAGAACGATAACATAAAAATTATTCTGCATTCTTGGTAACGGTCGAAAATTCTAAATGATTATGTTGGTTCTTATTTTGGCATTTTGGCAACTTACCAGTTGTCAGTATACATGAATATTTTGATTCGAGAACCCAAAACGAAATTATTGTCTTATGTAGTTTCAATTCTTAATTCGTAGCAAGACTGAAGGAAGATAAATTTAAATTAATCGAAGCCAGCTTTTTCATGTAAACTTTGGTCTTTACGTACATCCAAAAGAAAAAATCTAGACAACTGATATAATATAAACCAGGTGGCCAATTCGCCCCAATTTGTCACCGAGTGTTAAATTAACTGTCCGCAACGCATTTAAGTACTGCCATCTGTTTAAATTCAAATGTTGTCAAGATTATGAGTTTTAGGCAGACTAAGTCATTCCACAATGAAACGTCAAACAGTAAGGAAGAAAAATATCAAGGCGATTTGACAGTTTGATATGTCATAATGTAGCAACTGGAGCAAATACCCCTGAAAGGGGCGTCCTTAGATGGTGTTATCACATATGCTTTCTACATACCAGTTGCATGCAGAATTTTTCAAAACGCCTTGTAATCAACTTTTTATTTTTGATAAGAACCTACTTGTTTTTGTTTCTCAAAATCATTAATATTTTTTCTGATCTTCCTCCACTCCACGAATCGTATTCTCACTTTTAGTAGGCTGCTGCTACTCGGTCGTTTGGAAATCTTTCCTCTCCAAAAGCAATACTGGTAGCTTATTTTCTTCAAACTCGTTTCATTTGCTTCTTTTTCTCGCAGTGTACAAAGGAGTGCCACGTGCTCCGTCTGAAATCCAGCGGAATTTGAAAGTCATAAAAAATATCAGTTTATCAGTTCAGCCAACGAATCTAAGTTTCTTGTTTTGATACGCGTAATGCTCTAATACGAAAAATACAACAGAAATTTACAATTGAAATGGGACCTGTAAATCATTTCTTTTTTATTCGATTTCAGTTCCATTTTACGTTTCGTTATGTTTAGAGTTATTGCGTTGGTAATTCTGTTAGTCGCTGCCTTTGTTGAGGCTGTCCCTCTTGAAGGCGGGCGTATTGTTGGTGGCCATGATGTTACTATAGCAAAGCATCCCCATCAAGTCTCCATAAGGCGTAAGAACTGCAATGAATGTGCCTATATCCACGATTGTGGGGGTGTTATCCTTGATGAAAGGACTATATTAACAGCTGGTCATTGTGTTTATAAACGTGAAGCCAATTCATTTGTCATAGTGGCCGGCACCGATCATCGCTCTGGTTCTGATGGCACTATCGCATTGGTGGATAAAATTATTCTGCATGAAAGCTACAATCCAGGCCTGATAGAAAACGATGTGGCGCTGATGTTTCTCTCCACGCCATTGGCCTTGAATGGCATCACCATAAAGCCAGCAACATTGGCTAGTGTACGACCATCTGCTGGGACTGAAGCAATAGTTACCGGTTGGGGTGCTACCTCAGAGATAGGTGCGCATTCCTATAAACTGCAAGAGGTATACGTAAATATTGTCGCTCAAGCTGCCTGTGATGAAGCCTATGGATATAACAGAATTAACGATAATATGTTGTGTGCTGGTTATGCTAAAGGTGGTCGTGATGCCTGTAAAAACGATTCGGGGGGTCCATTGATGAGCGACGGACTGCTTGTAGGTGTTGTATCATTTGGCACTGGCTGTGGTCGTCCTGAATATCCTGGCGTTTATGTAAATGTGGTCTATTTCAAAAACTGGATTGAAAAAGTTGTACAAGAAAATGCTTAACACACAAGAGCTGGTATGCAATTGCTGCTAGTGTGCTAGAAAGGAATATAAAGTTAAAATTTATTATTTGCCAAGAATTGAACTTTTGGAACTTAACTACAAAAATATACTCACCAATAAAGCTTGCATTAGTAGAGGATGTTTTGACTGGAGTCTTCTTATAAGATTGTTGATATGTCTGGTGTGTACAGAGTACATTGTGAACAGTCTTTCAACCTATTTTGCACAATCGACTCCTTCAGAGTTACACAGTGGTTGTGGGACCAAAGCACACCAAACACATAGATTTCACGCTGCAAAATTTGATAGTAGACCTTTTGAAGATTTTAGGAAATTTGAGCATGAAATTGCAAAAAATTCGAAACCTAAAATCGATGACAAGATTCCAGATTCAAATAAGATATAATCAGATTTCCGAGTCTCCTTTCGTTATAAGCTTTAGCAAAAGAACAATTTAAAATGTTGTATTTATCTAATATAAACGAACTTCTATAGGCAGGGAAGGACGGTGAAGTGTTACCAATTAAAAATGGTGTAATTTTGTTAATTCGTAGTGGTGGTGTTAGTATGATACGAGTATTTAGGTCACTCAAAATAATTGACTTCTTAATTAAACCACTTGCAGATTTATTTCGATGGCATTTTCAGAAATTTTCCAAGAAGTATTTCAAATGTTAAGAAAAATATGTTATTGTTTGCTGTAGTCATTTTTAGTGCGGATAAAAGCATCGAGTCTGTCCGGGAAGGCTTCACACGCTGCACTAATATTGTTTGATGGTATTTTGTTCCATTCTAGGTGAAAAGCAATCTTTAAAGCGTTGATCATCTTATATTCTTAGTTGATATTTTAGCCTCCAGATTGGATCATATGGAAAAATTAGTTTGGGTTTAATTCCTAGGAATATAGTGGGAACTTCTTGTGGTAAAAAATTTAGGTCATCAAAGGATTTATGGGACGCTGTCGAGTTTTGTTGAAACGTTTTATGATTTCGAACAAATTGTTTATATACTCAATGCAACAAAGCATTATTTAAAATCTTTTCGCGGTAAATTTGTTGATTTACCTTTACGTCCCGTTTAATGAAAACGAGCGGTAAGTGTTCTGTGGCAAATCATCACTGACGCAGGCGCTTGCTTTAGCAGAGCAGTTCGCTGGCTTAAGATGTTTTTTTAAGCGCACTCTAACCGTAATCGTTTACATATTGGTGAAGTTTTTTTCGCTGTAAAAGATCAAATTTTCAAACTCGCCATCAACGCCGATTTCACGGTTGCTGGATGAAGTGCCTTTTGTGCAGGTGTTAAACCCTGCAATTTTTGTATTTTGGAGGGCTTTAATTATAAATATGCGCTCCTTGTTACGAGCAGCCGCATTGAAATTTTTGTCGTGGGTTACGTTAAATTTTGACCTTCACATTTTGAACTATTTTTAGCATTTTTTGATGTTATCAGTATCATTGTAAAGTGTAATGGTTCGATACATAAACATTTTGTTCACACGTAAATATCTTAACTCATTAACAATGATTGGTTGCGATTTCCCAGCCAAATTCTTCTTAGGTGGCGACTGGAATAGACATCCTTATCTATTATACGCCGCTCGTAGAAAATAATTCCAAGCGCTTCGATCTTCTGCGCTTCATCTCCAATTAATCACACCAAGCTTCAACAGCATTTCAAAAGCCTGGTCTTTCCAACGGAGCTTTAATCGCCCTCTTCTGCGCCGTCCATCGAGATCGTTATCGTAAACTTTCCGTGCCGAAGCGCACAACATGACCCAGCCAACGCAATAGCTGTATATTAATACGTTTGACCACGTCGATGTCGGCATATAGCCCATACAGCCCATTGTTCAAGCGACGCCGATACTCTCCGTTAACGATGATGGGTTCACATATTTGCCGGAGTATTTTCCTCTCGAAAACTGTCAATACTGATTCATCCGTTTGCGTCATAACCCAGGATTTTGCGCCATATAACAAGAGAGGTAGAACCAACTTCTGGTACAGTCGAACTTTTGGTAGTTTGTCGAAAGACAAATAGTAACATCTGTTAGCAAGCAATACTCTCCTCTTTATCTCCATGCTGACATCATTCGTTTTGTTCACAGCGGAACCGAGGTAGATGAATTCTTCCACCGCTTTAAAATTATAGTTGTCAACGTTCATACAGCGTTCCAAACGAATAGATTCTTTGTTCGTTGAAATCAATAACTTTATTTTGTCCTCGTTTACCACCAGACACATTTTCGCTGCTTCCTTCTCAATGCTTGAGAAAGCTGCAGTAACATCTTGCAGTTTTCAGCGAATAATGTCTATGCCATCTGCATATGGGAGTGACATATAGCTTTTATTAAAGATGGTACCAGTCGTGTTAACTGCAGCTTTCCTTATACTTATGTTAAAGGGGTCGCATGATAGACTGTCGCCCTGCCTAAATCATCGTTTGGTGTAAAAAGGCTTGTCTAGATCTTTGCCTATCTTTACTGAAAACTTCGTGTCAATCAGCGTCATCCTACAAAGACGTATAATCTTCATAGGAATTCCAAACTCGGACATGGCCTCATACAGTTTTTGCCGTTTCGGGCTATCGAAGGTAGCTTCATAATCGACGAAAAGAGGGTACGTGTCGATTTGTTTTTCTTGGGTCTTCTCCAGAATTTGTCGTAGTGTAAATATCTGGTCAGTTGTTAATTTACCAGGTCTAAAGCCACACTGATAAGGTCCAATCACGTCAGTTAGAAACGGCTTTAGTCTTTCACATATCACACTCGACAGGACCTTACAGGCAATGGGTAAAAGACTGATACCGCGATAGTTTTTACAAACACTTGGATCGCTTTTTTCTAAACACAGGACACAGTACACTCAAATTCCAATCATCGGGCATGTTTTCCTCGAGCCAACCCGTATTTAGGAGCTGATGCAGACTGTTTATCAGCTCATCGCCACCAGTTTTAAACAGCTCCTCTGGCAGGTCATCAGCGCCCGTAGCTTTGTTGTTCTTAAGTCGCAATACGGCTGTTCTGATCTCTGGTTGGCTCGGAGCTGCGAAAATTTATGCAATCGTCGATAATTGGAGTAATTTCCTCACTCGTGCTCCATCCGGAACTAAGAGTTTATAAAAATGTTCTCTCCATAGTTGCAGCACATTCTGCGTAACTGTGATCAGATTTCCCTCGCTATCCTTACAGCAGGGGAGCCCTGTTCCATACCCTGTAATTCTTATCTTTTGGTAGAATTTTCGGGCTTCATCTCTATCCCTGTACCTTACTATTTCCACAATCTCACGCTCTTTTCACAACCGCTTCTTCCGCCTAAAGAGTTGGTGTGCCTCTTCTCTTCTTCTTGTAGCGTTCCCTAACTGCATGCATTACAATTGGTCGCAACGTTGCCCTGTAACAGCATCCTTTTCCTCAGACACTGTTCGACATTCTTCGTCATACCAGGGCCTGTCTGATCGCGGTTTCACATAGCCAAGTATGGTTTTTGCAGTAGTTGTCATAGAATGCGCAATATGTTGCCACTGTGCGTCAGGAACATCAGGATCAGGGGCGTTTGGATGTAGCAGTTTTGAGAGTTTGGTGAAGTAGGCTAACTAGCGACGTCGAGCTTTCGTTGTGCCTGGTTATGAACATTTTTCGTTATGCTCAGTCTCGTGCATACCTTAGCTGCAACCAGGTGGTGATCCGAGTCAATATTAGCACCACGAATCACATGCACGTCCATGACACTAGAAGCATGCCTTCCGTCTACCCAGCCAAACACAAAGCAATAATACTGTTGCGTTTGAATTCCATTTCAATATTTTTTTTAACTGCGACATAAAACGATTTGCTTTTGTAAGCAATATAATATACTTGTTATTGCTTGTTAAAAAATGAGTACGCTGCCATTAGCCGTTTGGCTGCTACAACGTTGTGAGGTTGGTAACACTTCGAGCGTCTACCTCTTTATTGCCACTGTGTAGGTATATTAGTAACATATCGCTTAGGAGCACTGTATCGTTGTAATTGCGAGACCCTGTTGGAATAGACTGTAGCTATCTTGGAAGTATGCATTATGTCTAGCTTTGGGTTCGCTTTGTACGAGGACGGTCCCAAAACTAGCTGACCTAACAAAGAAGACGCAAAAACGTTATATAAAATGTTCTTTATTTTTCAACACAGTCTCCTTTTAGCTCGATACACTATTTCCAGTGTTATCCAATAGCTTCTATACCCTGTTTATAGTAAAAACTCCTTAAACTCCTTAAAATAGCCATTAACCGCAGACTCCACCTCTTCATTGTTGCTAAATCTTTTACCACCGAGCCATTATTTCAAGTTTGGAAATAAAAAATAAGCCGAATGTGCTAAATCTGGCGAATAAGGTGCGTGATGAAGCAGTTCCAACTTTAATTCATTAATTTTTGAAATCGTAATAATGGATGTGTGAACTGAAGAGTTGTTTTGATGAAACAAAACTTTCTTTTTCGCCAAATGTGCTTTTCCATAATGTGATTACCTAAACACTGCAATCAATGAGCATATTATAGGTATTAATTAGCACGTTCGCCGTTGATGCCGTTTTTTCCTTTCTGATGATAATAATAAAAATAATTTCATGCCCATTCCAAAAAACAGACGCCATGACCTTGCCTGCAGATGGGACCGTCTTCTCCTTCTTTGGACACGATTCTCTCATTCAATTCCACTGATTTGACTGTTCCTTTGTCTCGGCTTTATTGCGGTGAAGCTTTGCCCAACATTCTACTGATCTTCATGACACTGTTTTCGCTCTACTGAAAGCAAGCGCGGTCTGCCTCATCTTCATATACAATGTTTAGCACTTTTTAAAACGTCTTTTATTTCAGCTAGCTAACGAACCTTCAGCCGGCGATCATCCAATACTATTTTGTGGGTTTTCTTAACCGTGTCTGACATGGACACCTCAATAGATCGAACACTACGGAGTTCGTCTTGGCAGCTCGTACGGCCTCGTTTAAATTCCGTTACCCAATATTTTACAGTTGTAAACGAAGTATCAGACTTCTCCAGAGTAGAATATAGTTCGGTTTTAATATTGGATGGACTGAGACCTTTCAAATGGAAATATTGAATAACACAACGGTGGCCAATTTTTTCTATGCTTACAAATTCACTGAGATCGTTTTGATGGCTCAAACAAAAATACTAAACAACGTAATGCCTTAAAACTTTTCACTAAAATTATTTTTTTTAAACTACGCTGGTTTTGGAACCGTCCTCGTACGTTTTACGTTCTGTTTCATTTTGAGCGTATCTTAGATGAAACGAGGCGGTGACCCAAATTTATGTAGCACCATGGATCTCACTCACATACACGAAGAGATTTGGTTATGATCGGGAGTTACCAAAATTGTTTTGTGGATATCTTTGTGTTGCAATCTGCTTCCAATTGCCTTTGTATTCCTAGCCCTGGGAGCAGCCTCTATAAGAACTGTAGCTGTGAATGATGATTTAAACTAAGACTATCTTCTCTTTTTAAACTCCCAGAGCATTCTAAATTATGTATTTCTTCTCGATCTACTTAAGATATCTCTTTGGTCTCATCATCTTCCTCTTCCGTTGTCTTAATGCGAATTGCGGCTATTCAATCTGTTACAGGCTTAAACTACCAGACAAGTAGTGTAAATCTCTTGCCAACAGCAAATCCACTTCCAAACACACGATTTTTCTTCGAGTGCATCCTTATTCTGTCCAAAGCATTTCCTGAATGGTACTGAATGTGGTTTTACATTTGTCAAAGATATCTGCCAAACTTTGTAAAGAGCCCATGGCTTCCAGATGTGTATACTTAAACCATGATCCTTATAATGTTTGCGGGGGCTGTCAGCCTATTTGAGGGTTAATTTTCTTTATTTTTGCAATAATTTATTTATAAGTTTACCTTCTGATCTGATCTGATTCTTGGATTTTGATCGAACATGATTACCAGACTGTTATAAAATTTGAGTTTCTGTAGGAAGAATTAACTACTTACCTACTACACATTAGTATTAGTATGAGAATTAGGTTGATCAAAATAATTGACTTCTCAATTTAAACTATTAGCAGACTGATTTCGATGACATTTCAAGGAATTCCTTGAACGAAGTTCTGTAAAGAGTTCTGTAAAGGGTTCTGTTTATTCCCAAGTGAATAACAGCCCCGCCGTATTCCCTAATGTGATCTAGCTTAGGCATTAAAATAACAAGATGTTTATCTAAAACCGCCTTAAAATGAATTTCAATCAATATCTGAATTGTTCCTCATTGAGATTTTCTAATGTAGGGATGAAGATGAAATTGGCTAAATGAAATTCTATTTATATTTTATCTATGTAGGGATGAAGATGAAATTGGCTAAACGAAATCCTATTTGGAGTCTATTCCAACCTTAAAATGGTTTTTATCTATTGCATGCGCCCCACGTTGGGAAACAAGGCATAAGTTGAAATATATACGAAATTAACGAATGCATACTTTAAGGAGTCAACTAATGGCCCCGTTTCTCGTTATAAAGTCCAGTAAATATTTGTCGTGTCTGCGGAAAAGGGTATAAACGTTAAAACTTAATGTAGAGCTTATCGCATTTTGCAATAAACATTTAGCACCAATCCCGCCGGACGAATGCAATATCTTCTATAACAATTAAAACAGTTTATTATCAGATTCGTAATAAAATTTATCAAAAATCAATCATGGCTATAAGTTGATAACTTCTAGCAGAAAAAGTATCTTTGCCCTGACAAATAGTATTCTTTAGTAGCTCTGATATATAACATCGATTATATTTTATACACAAAATGAGGATACGAATAATAGTGATTCTATTTGGACTCGCCTGCTGTTACACTTTACCACTCGATGTTGGCGACGAGCAGGTCTCCCGTATTGTGGGAGGTTACAATGCCGATATTGGCGCTCATGGCTATCAGATCAGTTTGCGCAAGAAGAGCATTTTCAATCCCCAGGATCCCTACACACACATATGTGGCGGCTCTATATATTCCGACAAGATTGTGATAACAGCAGCTCATTGCATAATAGCCACCGTACCCAGCCAACTGAAAGTGGTGGCGGGCACAAATATGCAAGTTGGCAGTGATGGCGTAATGGCGCCGGTTAAGGAGATCGTAATGCATATAGATTATAACCCTAAGACCTACAATAATGACATTGCAATCTTGGTGTTGGCCACTCCATTGCCCCTGAATAATTTCACCATACGCAAAATCGATTTGATAGACATCAAGCCCATTGGAGGTTTAATGACCACCATAACCGGTTGGGGTGCACTGGCGGAAGGTGGCCCCTCTTCTCATCAATTGCAGGCAGTTAAGATTCCCGTTGTAGGTCATGACGAGTGTAACGAAGACTACGAGGGTGCCATCACCGAAATGATGTTATGTGCTGGCCTAAGAGGTCAGGGTGGCAAAGACGCTTGTCAGGGTGATTCTGGTGGACCATTGACAATACGCAATAAATTAGCGGGCGTTGTGTCCTGGGGTAACGGATGTGCTCGGCCAGAGTATCCAGGAGTGTATGCGAATGTTTGGACTCTGAAATCGTGGATTTTGGAAAAGGTAGAGGAATTCGAATAAATGCAGACGGCGATAAATAATGTGTGCAAAAAGTTAATTCTTCATTATATATTTAAGAAATTTAAAAATATATTTTTCTTTTTTGAAACTTTAACGTCGCTATAAGCAATTGAGTACCGAAAACCGATGCATCCAAACATCCTCTGTTTTCCAGATTCGATATTAATTCAACTTTGTATTCATTTGGCGTATAAATTGCCTCATGCAGGTTATGGCTTCTGATAATTTAAATAAAATACATTTTCAATTTTCTATTCTTGTTTTAATATCTGCATAGTCTTGGGAATTAAAAACAGAAAACAGTTAAAGAAAATATGTGATTACTGATTTATATGGGCTACAACAGTTGCCTTGTAGAATTTTTCACTGAACATAGAAAAGTGTAAGAAGTCTTTCGTTCTTTTTCATTATATTTGTTTTTCTGTTGGACACATCGAATATTTGAAAGGATTTTCAGAACCCGTTTTGTCCCACACGACATCGTGATTTAGGGTATATCGATTTCATGCTGATTTAGAAAAATCTATACTGATCAACACAGAATCACTTTTTGAATCTGTATGGCAAAGTCCGCCTGTTAGTCTGTTTAGGTTTTCTTGTGGCCTAAGTAAAGATCGCAATTATGAATCGATTTCAACAAAAATCAACATAGAAAAGAACTTTAAAGCATCATATCGAACAATGTTTTGATGATTGATTGATTTCTTAAAATAATTCCTCTGCATCTCTTGAATGAAATATAGGAGAGTTTCTCACATTCGGTGAGCTTATACGCATTCTATTTTTGGATTCACTCAGTGAGAACTACAGTTTAACGACGATTCCTTAAGTCACAGTTTGAGAATTACTTACAAGACTTGTCGATTGCTCGACTACTCGAACTGTTCGTCAAACACATCGAGGTGACCGCCGCTCGGGGTTGATACGGCAATCATGCGAACGATAGTGGCGTGTACTACAGGGTGGCTTACCAATTGCATTACAATTAGAAATTCAAACTTTTTTTTTTTAAATGAATGTATTTAATTAATTTATTGGTTTATTGTATATAACATTAAATTTTATTTTATATAAAGAATTGGTTTTGAAGATGATAGACCGTAAATGATCTCCATGCCCATTTGCGCATATGCAATACCTGATTAGAATATTATTCATTGCGGGATCACCTCAATTACTGTTTTAATGGGCTGCTTTAATTCAGACAAAATTTTTGGTTTCGTTTCGTACAATTCTTGGTTGACATAAAACCATAAAAAAAGTCCGGTGCAGTCAAGTCAGGTGGTTTTGGGGGCCAGCCGAGAGTAGAGTTTCTGGATATTAATTTGTTTGGAAATTATCGTTGTAACTCCGCCATAGCCAGTCTGGCTATGTGTGCAGTTGCTCCATCTTGCTGGAATCAAATACTGCTGCAACAGCTATGTCTTCGACGCAGTTCTGGGTAAAAAAAACTCCTTCAACATCTTTAAATAACGGTCTCCTTTGACAGTTGGCAGTAGCACGATTCGTGCGCCACCCTTTGTGTTTTTAATAGCTCCCATATAAATGGACCTTCCACGTTGATTTTATCACTTTTTGAATATATATTTTTTTTCCTTACACTGAGTTTGGATCAAAGACAATCTCTGTTAAAACTGGATCATATTGGTCCATACAAATACGAGGTGTGTTCAAAACATAAGGCGAATTTTCAAATTTCGCGGGCTACGTACATTCGACTTTCGATTATTAGTTTTTGTTTTTTATATTGGTACACTCGTCTCGAATATATGTAGACGATTTTTTCCATATAACATGTTTAGTTTGTTTGTGAGAGGCATAAATAAGATAAGTGTTTTGCGTATTCGGCGATTTTCTGCTATCGAAAAAAATGGATCAGAGTTGCATCACATTTTGTGTAAAAAATGGAATTACGAGTAAGTGCTCAAAAACACTTGAAATGTTGACAGCGGCATACAGTGGGAGTACTCTGAGCCAAAAAAATGTTTACAAGTGGTACAAACTTTTCACAAAAGGTCGAGAAGGTGTGAATGACGACGCTCGCTCTGGACGTCCCAGCACATCAACAACTGATGAAAATGTTGAGAAAGTGAAGAAAATTGTTATGGAGAATCGTCGAATCACAATTAGAGAAGTTGACGAGGATGTTGACATATCGGTTGGCTCATGCCATGCAATCTTTTTGGAAATTTTGGCCATTAAGCGGTTGGCAGCGAAGTTCGTTCCAAAATTGCTGAATTTTGACCAAAAACAACATCGCATAAGCACCGCTCAGAAATTGCTAAATGACGTCAACAATGATCCAGATTTGCTTAAAAGGGTCATAACTGGTAACGAATCATGGGTATATGGTTATGACATCGAAACCAAAGCCCAATCGTCCCAATGGGCGAGTCCAGGAGAGTCAAGACAAAAAAAAGCACGCCAAGTTTCATCAAATGTCAAGGTTTTGCTCTCGGTTTTTTTTTCGATTACCATGACGTAATGCATCAGGAGTTCTTACCACAAGGTCGTACAGTAAAAAGGAGTATTACTTTGAAGTTATGCGCCGTTTGTGTGAAGCAATACGAAAAAACGCTTGGAACTGTGGAAAAAAAATCATGGCTTTTGCATCAAGATAATGCACCTGCTCACTCATCTTTGCGTGTGAGAGATTATTTGGCCAAAAACAACACCGTTATCATGCCTCAGCCACCGTATTCACCAGATTCGGGCCTCTGCGACCTTTTCCCAAGGCTGAAGAGACCCATGCAAGGACGGTGTTTTGCGACGATTGAGGAGATAAAAACCGATCGCTGACAGAGCTCAGAACTGCTTCGAGGATTGGAAAAAACGCTGGCACAAATGTGTTATATCTGAGGGGGACTACTTTGAAGGAGATGAAATAGAAATTGATGAATAAATAAATATTTTTTGAGAAAAAGTATTTTTTGAACACACCTCATAAAGGGTGTCCCAACAAGAATGCAAGATTCAAATTTGGCGCCATTCGAAGTGTCGTTGTTTGACATTTTAACAATTGTTATTGTTTGCTAGTAGAAGGTACGAGGTTAGTAAAAATGCAGCGCCACACGAATGAACAACAACATTCTCATTGTGAAATTGCTTTACCAAAATGGTGAAAGTTTTGCGGCTACAGTTCGCAAATTGCGATCAATTTGGGGTCACAATAATGCTCCAAAAGAGTCAACTGTAAAGAGAAATGGATAAATTTGCCAAAACTGGGTCTGTTGGTGATGTAAAGACAACAGTGCGCCTTCGACCAGGTCGATCGACCGAAAATGTCGCAGCTGTACGTGATGATGTCGCTTAAACTCCATCCACCTCAATTCGACACAGAGCTCAGCAAATTGGTGTCTCCAAATCCACTATGCAGTGAATTTTGACGAAAGATTTGCATCTTCAGCTGACCATGAACAGCGATAAGAGTTCGTTAATTGGGTATTGAAGAGACAACATGAAAATGCTGGTTTTGCCGATAAAATCGTCTTCAGTGACGAGGCCCATTTCCATCTTGATGGCTTCGTCAATAGGCAGAATTGTCGCATTTGAGGTGAGGAAAATCCTCGAGTGATTCACGAGAAGCAAATGCATCCTCAACGTGTCACTGTGTGGTGTGGATTTAGGGCTGGGGGAATCATTGGACGTTTTTTTTATGAAAATGAGTCATGTCAAGCGCAAACAGTCAATGGTGTTCGGTATCGTAAAATGATAACCAGTTTTTAAAGAAATGAATGTGGAGGGCATGTGGTTTCAACAAGACGGCGCCACATGTCATACAGCCAGAGAAACAATTCAATTGCTGCATCAGTCAGCAATTGCGTTCTTGTTTGGACACCCTTTATATCCACCAAACAAGGGTTTATCGCCTAAGAGAGATTTTTTGTTACCACAGCCCCCACAAATGTCCTAACAATCTTGGTTTTATCGTTTCCAGGTGACATAGTTTTCATTGTGATTTGGTTATATTTAGTACAGGTCAATATTTTGGTCCAATGACGATTCCTGTTTAAAATGCATCACATCAGTCCACGATTTGCCATAGTCCCCGTACATATGAACTGTCTAAGCTTGGTTTTAATACCTCTACAGGCCACAGTACTCATTAAAATTTTCGCCTACTTAGTACTTATGTCGCAATTTGATACAATTTCATTATAGTTTCAATGTTTCTAAAGGAAATGCTTCGATTGCGACGCTGTAGGGTATTTTATTGCCCATTGTAATACGATTGTATTTTTACTTACGAGTATGTCCAACTGTGTACTTCTCCAACCTTATGTCTAATCACTTATTTTCTGTTGTTGTTGGAACATTTAGGTTCATTCATACAATATAACCTATACAAACCTATCAATGCATTTCGATACCCTTAAAAGCATCACTGTCTGAATATAACTCAATTAAAAACAATGTTTCGATGTATTTTGTGAAATAGTTTTCTTCTGAAAATTTCCGAGACTGCTTCAGTAGGTGCCTTCGTTTCTACACCAAATAGGCTTAACATTCGTTTGCAAGCAAAATACTCCCCACATTCTAAAGAACTTCTGAAGGTGGCTTGGCTTGAAAGAGTCTAAAGTCAATTTTACGGATTACAATTCGATTAAAAAGAACCATGAAAATTGTGGAGCTCAGAAAACACGAACCTCGCAGTGGGGACTTGCAGATCTTGGCGCTTTCCCAAAGAAACGAGAACAAACTTTGTCGTTTTCAGTTTCTTAAATAATAACCATGAACTACGTGCAGTTCACAAAGTACTAAACTTGGTAACTTTTTTCAATGTAATCGTCATTTACTTCAGAAGTTAGAAAAGTGATATAGCAGAATAGTCATCAAAGTCGTTATTTTGCAGCTTTCTCTTAATTGCAGTAATGATTTCCATTTTCTGGGCAGCGGGTATACAAAGCGAAGTTTGATTCTCAAGTTGGCTTCGTGGTGGCATTTAGACAATGTTGCTACGTAATACTTCCCAGAGGAAGCAGCCAATGTGGATGATGAAACCACTTGTTCGTTGGGCTTGCCACACGCCAGTAGTTATAAACTGGCAGTGAGTGCACAAAGAGAAGCGTTGAAAAGAAAAATATGCTGTAAAATGCGATAAAGTTCATCATCATAATTAATAGAGCTTCAAGGGCGCTCCCAAAACTAGTCGACATGACGTATAGATGGTGCCAGTAGTTTGAAAAAAAAATTTTTTTTAAGGAAAAATGCCAACCTTATAAAAAATATGTTTTAAGTTTCAAGTTGTTTAGTATATTTATTTGAAGCATCAAACTGCATTTTATTCTTATGTTTTTCGTATTTCTCTTTAGTCTTTATTAACCAAATCCTTCATCCACAAACTTTATCCAATTCATTTCATCGCAATACCAGTTTTCTCAGTAATCCATTCTAAAACCGAGGAGACTCGCGAATATACACCCGGATAGCTGGGTTTGGCACAACCATAGCCCCACGATACCACACCCACAAGGGTATTATCCTTTTCGAACAATGGGCCGCCGGAATCGCCTTGACAAGCATCTTTGCCACCCTCTGGCATGCCAGCACAAATCATGCGTTCCGTAATGGCACCGAAACCACGATAGGCTTCCAAGCAATTGTCCTGATTCACCTTGGGGACCTTGGTAGCTGTTAGAACATCACGAGATTCTGAGGAATTTTGTGTATTGCCCCAACCAGAAACCGTTAAGATGGTGCCATCCTTAATACCGCGACCAGTGGGCAGTTTCGCATATTCAATCTCAAAAGGTAACGAGAGTGACTCATGATCTTCCAATTCTAAAATCGAGAAATCATAATCGATATTCATAGGATTATACTTCTCATGTTGGTGAATCCTTATGGGCTGTAAGAGAATGCCACCTTTG